>OMKI01010303.1:0-14699 GCA_900302315.1 Phycis blennoides | reverse complement strand
ATCAATGTGTCCGTTATTTAAAAAATACATTTTAAATTCTACTAATTCTACTTAAATTCTACTCTAATGTCTCTCTCTCTCTCTCTCTCTCTCTCTCTCTCTCTCTCTCTCTCTCTCTCTCTCTCTCTCTCTCTCTCTCCATCTCACTCGCTTGTGAGAATACACTCTAAAGCGGGGCTTAAACATCTGCTAACCACTGCTTGTTATTACAAATTTATTCTGCAATTGCATATTGATAATTTTACCGTCACATAATTTTATCTTCCATTTATCTTGAGTTGATTGTCTTATATTGTGTTTTATTGATTGTCCTATATAGCCTATGTTTAAAATGTAATTCTTGATTCTATATTGAAAATATTGTCCACATCTATCTCCAGGCCTGACCAGCCTTGAAGAAACGCAATCTGTGACCTCTGGCAGGCCCAGAAGGAAACGCAGACCAAACCCTCACTATGTGCAGTCGGCAGATGAAGATACAGCAGAACCAGAGGTTCTTGGGCATAAGACGAAGAGAAGGAAAAAAGACACTGGGGAAAACAAGAAAACAGTTACGAATGAGAGTGGCACACCTCCTTCTAAAGGTAAGTCTGAAGTTGTTCTCTTATTGTTTTAGCATAAAACGGTCAAATATAGTTTTATTTCTATTGAGTAATTTAACAGAGATTTGTGTCCAAAGTTACTGACACATCTCATTGAGAAGCAGGTAGGTCTTGGGGCAAGCATCTTGCCCCAAGATACCTACAAGTAGAAAGTGGGCATTTGGGGTCCACATCCACAACCTTTCGACTGGGAGTTAAAAAAAAATTGGTGAATGTTGTTCGGCCATCTCACCAGTAATAGTGTGCCCCAACATTTGCATAAAACGTAATTTATGATCAACATAACAAGTGACTGTCAATTTCCATTTAAAGTGATGGACAACAGAAATACGTAATTTACATCTATGAATAGTCTAAGGGTTATCAAGGCGTGCATTAAGTATCAGGAAATTATGTTCCATGAAATCCATTGCAATCTCACATAATGTAAGTCTATTGATTTCCCTCTAGTGCAGTGAAATGAAGCTACGGCGATCCGAGACTATGAGAGGATGTTTTTAAAGCATTAGCCTGCATGAAAACATACACAATATCACAGATGAGCAAACACAATTCGCAACATCGCAAATGTCTTCATGAGTCCTCCTTGTCTTCCCAGAATACCTTGCGGAGGGTTCAGAGCACATATTCCGCACGCACACGTGCCTCAAATGCCGCCGCTGCTTCAAGATGCGCTCCCACCTCCAGGAGCATCTGCGCATCCATTTCCCGAGCCCAAGTCTCCAGTGCCCCACCTGCGACCACTTCTTCACCAGCAAGAGCAAGCTGCGTGTGCACATGCTCCGCGAGGCAGGCCAGAAAGTCCACCGCTGCAACCGCTGCGACTATTCAGCCGTCGAGCGCAACGCCGTCCGCCGCCACCTCGCCAATGTCCACGGGGACGACGCCGTTGGCGAGGAGGTGGCCGGTGACCCACCCGCCCCCAACGTACCGACCTACCCTTGCCCCACCTGCGGCCAAACATTTCAGCAGAGCAGGTCGCTCAAGGCCCACATGAAGACGCACAACATCCCGCCCGACCGGCAAGCCCTGCCTTGCTTCCAGGAGGGCTGCCCCTTCCAGGGTTCCCTGCGCAAGGAACTGCTGCGACACGCCAGGGAGGCCCACGGCATCGCGGCAGTGGAGTGTCGTCACCACGCCTGCAACGCCGTCTTTGCCAACGAGCGGGACATGGAGGACCACCGGCGCGCGCACCTGGCCTACCACTGCGTGCAGTGCGACTTCTCCTGCTCCAACAAGAGCGTGTTCCTGCAGCACCAGCGACAGGGCCACGCGGGAGAGGAGGAGCTCCGCTGTGAGTTCTGCACCTTCGTCACCTTCAACCCCGTGGAGTTCCAGCAGCACGTGGGCCATTTGCACGCCAGCGAGAAGATCCACCGGTGTCCGCAGTGCAGCTACGTGACGGCTCACAAGCGCGGTTTGAACCGGCACATGTTGATGCACAGTGGTGAGGCTCATGTTGATTGGCGTTTTCTGGTTCAGTGTGTCACAAGCTCCATGAAGCCCAATGTATGCTTCTGTGTCAAATAGATGCCATCGGTATGCCGTGGGTCTCCACACCTCCTGCATAGCCCACTGGCACAGCCCCTGGCATAGGTTACGTGCACCTCTCAAAGTGTAAAACTACACGTGGAAAAAGGCCCGTTTCGTCTTTCATTCCTCCTTTATTCATGATCAGATTAATTGAGGAGGTTCACATTATAGATCACAGTGCCTTTTGTAAGACTACCTTCAAAATCAATCAATGAGTGTCTCTCCCCTGGCACAGAGACCTGCGGCATACCTACTGCAGCTATTCATTGCAGAACCGTAATTTGGCCTTTGGAGCTAGTCAGTTATGTATTCCGTTTTTGTGTGGTTCACATTGAGATTCACACTCACCTTCTTGTTTTCTCCTTATGTTTGCCCTTCATGGCTTTCTTTAATAGGTGAGAAGCCTCACAAGTGCAGCGTGTGTGACTTCAGGTGCAGGGATGAGTCCTACCTCACCAAGCACATGCTTACACACTCTGACGACAAGAACTTCATGTGTTCCGAGTGTGGCTACGTCACAAAATGGAAGCATTATTTGAATGTGCACATGCGGAAACACACTGGGGATCTCAGGTAAGAAAGCTTTGAAGTTACCTCTGCTGGAGTTGGTGCTGTCCCTGTAGATTGATTTCTGGGTTTATGAAACCTTATTGACGTACCATGTTGATTGTGTCTGAGGTCAGTGTTACTTTACTGCATACATTATATATTGTGGTTTCCCCCTGAAGGTACGAGTGTGACCAGTGTCCCTACCGCTGTCACCGGATAGACCAGCTGAACAGCCACAAGCTTCGACATCAGGCCAAGTCGCTCATTTGCGAGATCTGCGCTTATGCCTGCAAGCGCAAGTATGAACTTCGGAACCACATGTTGACCAAGCACTCTGCTGGGCCAAAGCAGGCAGCGGCTGCCTACCAGTGCAAATACTGCGCGTATACCACCTGCTATCGCCAGGCACTTCAGAACCACGAGAACTGTAAACACACCAAGCTGAAGGAGTTCCGATGTGCGCTCTGCTCCTATTCCTCCTTCAGCACCATCAGCCTGTTTTTGCACAAGAGAAAGGTCCATGGGTATGTCCCTGGCGACAAAGACTGGCTGGAGAACTATGCCTCAAAAGAGAAGGAAAGAAACACAATCGAATGTGTACAGGATTTCTACCTGAAGACCCCGGTGGGTTGTAACCAATCCGAACCATGTGCCGAGGAAGTACCGCCCGCACCTCAGACCAATGAAAACCAGTCTGATCCGACTGGCCGAACTGAACAAAACAGGGACAACCAGGAATTGTCTCTTCCTCAAACCTCAAATCCAGGAAATGGAGTTCCTGTCATCTCCGAAGGGGTAGATGTTGGGGGTATAACAGCAGACGCCTCATCCAGAGACTGCCCCGAAGAGTATTGTACATTGGTACTGACCACACTTTCAACTGCTGAATATGAGACCACTCCATCGCCAAATGAGAAGGAACATGTCCAGTATCCAAATGCCACAACATCCACTTCAAATAAGGAAGATTGTGATACTCCACAACGCCAGGGAGGTGTCAGCCCAGATTATTCTCCAAATGTGGCAGAAGAAGAGGATGACTGTGATCAAGGTGCAATAGATGACAATGAAGGCTCCATCAACAATGAGTTGGTGGAAGCAGATAATATCCTCAATAGGTCCTCTGATCCTACCGCCTATTCGCAGTCTGAGATACACCTGAAGGCCATGAAGAAGCATGACAGTGACCAGGCAGAGACGATGGTTATGGAAGGACGGGTGAAGATGCTCGTAGCACAGGCTGAAGATGTGTACCGCTGCGACAAGTGCTTGTATGTGACTCGCAAGGGAAGCGCCCTGAAGTATCACTGTCAATTCGCGTGCCAGAATAGGCCCAAGGGACATGACTGCAAGGGCTGTGGCGCACATTTCAAACAAAAGCGAGGCCTCGACACACACCTCATGAAGAAGTGCCCGGCCCGTCAGCGAAACACGAGAGCCTTTAAAGGTGTTTCAACTGCACTGGCGACAGGGAGTCCGGACTATGTCCACGGTCAGGGTGCACCTAAAAATATTGATGAAATAGATGAACATCACGTAGAGGTTGCAAGAAGTACAGCTCAAAGAAGAGTTGAGAAATCTATACCTCATGTCACTACCTCGCAAAAGGAACATAAGGTTAAGGTTAAGGTTAAGGTTAAACTTGTGAGTAAAGCTTTTTCTGAAGACAAAGAAAAAAAAAGTTTGTCAAGAAAAATGGTGCTTTACACTAAAAGGCGAGGGAAATTCATATGCAAACAATGTAATTTTTCCTCCATCAGACTGTCAACTGTTAAACATCACTGCACAGCCTGCAGGCAAAACTCTAAGAAAAAAGATGACGATCAAACACACACAGCATGTGCAGGTGCTGATTCAAATGGCACACTCGCACACTCGGAAGAAGTCCTTGGCGAAAAAAAAGACAGTACAATCAAAACTTCAAAAAAGTCGAAAAGACACGTCATCTCCTGTCCCAACTGTCCATTCAGGTGCAGCCAGAAACGGGCGCTAGAGAGCCACGAGAGGAGAGGCTGCATGACCGCAAACGAAATCCAGTGTCACCTCTGCTCGTTCATCGCAAAGTCCCCGAATTCATTGACGAATCACGTTTCCTCTGTCCACGAGAAAACAAAGCCTCGGTGCTCGCGTTGCGAACACTGCGACTTCACCTGTAAACAGGCGCGGCGCATGGCTCAGCACGTTGCGGTCAAACACAAAGGGCCGCGACCCCACTGCTGCCCTTACTGTCCCTTCAGCACCACCCGTCGGCACCGGCTGGAGGAGCACCGGTCCCTGCACACCGGCGTGGGCCGCTGCTCCTGCGAAGAGTGCGGCAAGACCTTCGGCACCGTCACCAAACTGCGGCAACACAGGACGCGCGTCCACGACAGGACGCCGGCTCACTTCTGCGCGCTCTGCGACTTCAGCGGCTACACCCTGGACGACGTCAGGCGCCACAGCCTCCGGTGCCACACCGGAGAGCTCCAGCACCCTTGCGCGCATTGTGAAGCCTGCTTCAGTTCCAACGCCGCTCTTAGAAACCACGCCAAACGCGTCCACCAGGCCCAGGACTCTCTCTCCTGCGCCGAGTGCGACTTCGCGTGCGGCAGTGACGCTGCCCTCAAAAGCCACCGGCAGAGTGCGCACCCGTCGCTCGAGTGCTCCACTTGTCAGCAGCGTTTCGACACCAAGAAAAGCCTGGAGACGCATCAGAGGAGCCATCTAGGCCACCAGTGCCAGCTATGCTCATTCGCCAGCAGAACCAGGCAGCTGTTGGCCCAGCACCTGCTGGAGGAGCACGAGGAGGAGGGGGAAGAGGAGGCGGGTTCCGGGGCGGACAAGCCGCTGAAGTGCAGCCTCTGTGAGTTCTCCTGCCGCTTTCAGCTGGTGTTGGAGCAGCACCTGCGCTCGCACGGGGGCACGCGGCTTTACAAGTGCACCGACTGCAAGTACACCACCCGGAACAAGCAGAAGATCACGTGGCACATCCGCATACACACCGGGGAAAAGCCCTACCGCTGTGGGCAGTGTAGCTACGCCTGCAGCGACCCCTTCAGGTTGAAGGTGAGCGTTACACCATGGTTTGATTAAAGGTATTTTAATACCGGGTGTGGGGTCGATTAGTTGTCACAAGCCATTTAAAATCCATGACATAACAAGTTGGTAGTGTCCACCCACAGTGTGATGATCACCATGGTGGACTGTAGCAGCTGGTTGGCTGAAGATGATCTATCTCGGTGGTGAATGGTTTGTAATGGCTAATGAACCTCACATCTGGTGGTAGAATAGGGGTCCTTTAAATGTTTGCTTTTGAAAGTACATCATGATGATCAGTATTTGTGAAATAAGAGTGTGGTAAGTAAGCAAGTCCTGTGGCATTAAGTTAGCATTAATTAGCATTTGGGAGTTTTGATCATAAGCAGGACTAACCATTAACCAAATCAGTCCTCTTAATTTACAGTATACAACATGGTTCGAATTACGGGGGAGCTCAGCTCACCTGAAAGCCTGACCTGACACATTCAGGGGGAGCTCTAAAAAATGGTCCACTTCAATGCGCATGCATGTGAATTGGAAAGTCGTGGTGCGCACTGTAAATAATAGGGCTCCCCCGAAGGCCACTGTGTAATTCAAACCCTGGTATACCCAGTATATAACCTTATTGCACCATTTTTTTATTCTGAATAGATTCACATGAGAGTCCACCAGCCAGAGAAGAAGTACTTGTGTACGGAGTGTGGATACAAATGCAAATGGCAGACACAGCTGAAGTACCACATGACAAAACATACAGGTATCAATGAAACGTTTACTGTAATATTGTAAATCAGTCAAATAAGTAGTCAATTAGCGCGACTGTAATTCATTAAACAATGAAAAATAGCCTTGGCTATATGACTTAAGTAATCAATAACACATTTTAATGCATTATTACAACCGTTCCAGGTGAGAAGGCGTACGCGTGCAGCGACTGCGCCTACCGCACCAACCGCGCGGACGCGCTGCGCGCCCACCGGGACACGCAGCACTGCGACGCGCGGCCCTACGTCTGCGAGAAGTGCGGCAAGGCGTTCAAGACGCGCTTCATCCTGAAGACCCACCAGCGGCAGCACAGCGCCGCCCGGCCGTACGTCTGCGGCGCCTGCCACAAGGCGTTCAGCTGGCCCGCGGGCCTGCGGCATCACTTCCTGTCGCACACCAAGCAGCAGCCCTACCGCTGCCTCCACTGTCCGTACCGCGCCAAGCAGAGGTTCCAGGTGGTGAAGCACCTGCGCCGGCACCACCCGGGGGTGGCGCCGGAGCAGGGGGCGGCGAAGGACGAGGGGGTGGCCGGACTCACCCTGAAGGAGGCCATGCGCGGGGTGGTCGGGGGAGGCGGGAACGTAGGGGGGGAGGAGGAGGAGGAGGAAGGGGAGGTGGCGGATGGACGTCAGAGAGAGACTGATGGGCAGAGGGGGGAAGATCTGGACAGAAGGGTTGCGACGGATGGGAATTGAACGTGTTTTTGTTTCGGTGGGAAGTGATAAATTGTATAAATATTGACTTAGATGGAGGCATTCGATTTGTATACTTTAAAATGGCCGAATGTTGAAATTACCAATTCATCCATTATGATGAAAATGTGATGCGTTTCTTTTCATAAGTAGTATTAGCCATTGAAAAAAGTTATTTAATAGTCCTTCAGATGTTTTTTAGATAGGCATACTAGAATAACTTGGAAGATCAATGTGACTTCACTGTAGTATTTACTGGTAATATAACTAATTTGGTTAAATCACATCTGTAATAGCTAGTTATAACAGGCTGCACAGGATATAGCGTTTTAGTTGTACTTTTTCTCATCAGATTTGTTTATTTTATATCTGATATTTTTCATATTCAGTCAAAACCATGGGGATTCCTATGGCTGTCCTACACTTTTAGTAGTAATATGCAATTGTGTTTATAAAAGTTCCTATCAGGAAACAGACACAGATAGAATGACATTTGTTTAATCCATAACGAGCACATTGGTATATACATCTATCTACAGTATACATAACATACAATACTTCCTTATATGTCCTAGTTCTCAATCAACAACTCAATACAGTGCTTAAGTCATGAAATACTGCTAGTTGACTAGTTTATTTTTTTTACACATATATGCATGTATATACATGCATTTGTAGCACTAAATATTTAATAAAGTATTTTTCTACATAGAACAATACATATGTCACTTTTTTGTACCACACAGAATGGTATTTAACTTTGCAAGATATGTTTAAAATGTAAAAAGGCCATACCGAACATGCTATTATCTGTGCAGAATAACGGTTACAAGATAACCGTCAAGGTGCGATAATACACAATTTCATCGTAAGACCTGAGAGATTAATCTTTATGGAGAATCAGTATTTTCATAATACTGCTCATTTTCATAATCCGTAATGTCTAACACCCTATCTTATGTGTTTAGGACTTCAGAGGTCACTGAGATGACAGTATCACGGTCCATGAGGAGGTGTAGCCTGAGTCTTGGCAGCCACCCAGTCCATGCAATAATACCCCTTTAATACTGATCCATTAATACTGCTAATGCTGCTTCCCCGACAGAGTCAACCCATTCTTCTGCTCACATACTGAGAACAGCTTTGGTTGTTTTCTGTGTAACAATATGTTCATAGTCGACAGTTTTCTCCAATTTTTGGAGAGATGGAAATCCTGTCTTTGTTTTCTCACTGGACTTGGCTAGTACGCTTTGCTTTTGAAATCCATTTTAGAAATGATCCCATCGCCGTTTCCTTTAGTCTTTCTTTCAAGCTATTGGAACATGCTGTGTTAGCATTATGTTGTTCATGCTGTTCCTTCAGAACCTGTCTCTTCAGGGTGCAGGTGGCCTCTATCGGGTCCTCATGTTAGCTCTGAGATGTTGACGTTGACAAACAGAGAGGCGGGAGGCAGGGAGGTCCCATCTTTAGACAGGAGGTGAATATGGCGAAAACCTTGGATAACAGATGTGTGCATTTAGCATCAGACTTAAAGACACACCGCATGTCAGTGATTGGATCAGTAATTGGCAACCAATGTCAAGCTAGCCTTAAACACATTATATCGAATATCGAATAAAAACTTAATTATTTTGAAATATAAATACAACAATATTGCCATGATTTAATATGCATGGTTCTATCTATCATCCTCATCTAAAGTGTGTGCACTTTAACAACAGAACTTTTGGCAACTTTGGTATTATTTGATTTCAATTTGTATGCTGTTGTTTGCTGTGCAATGGCATACATCATTCATTAACCTCATCCCTACCTGTTCGGATGCTCGCGAAGGGAAGGGTGTACTGGCCTACGAAGTCATTCCTGGATGTTTTGTCGTGGTCCTCCACCACAAATCGAACCAAGGCCAGCTCCGGAGTGTGGACGGTGAAATTCAGAGTCTCGTTCCACACGGGGTTAAAACCTGCAAGTAGCGAGGGAAAGAAAGTGGTGTTAGAGAAGTGTTTTATAACTCAGGCCAGCCCTGTACTCCTACGTACCACTATTATTGTTTAAGCTAGTAGTTTTTAGCAGACACTTAAAGCTAAAACATTTTTAGATAAATGTTATTAAGCAGCTGGTGTACGAGGTTAGGCATCTCACTGAAGAACACCTACAGGTTGGTAGACATTGGGGTTTGAACCCAGAGCCTTTCTGCTAGGAGTCAAAGGCCCTAACCACGAGTCTTCCCTGGCTCCTATCAGAAGCCATTTATTTTGGTATTTATTTTGGAACCCGACTCAACATCAGTCTATCAGAAAACATCTGGACATTCATTTAAGACGACCAACCATCCATTGGGCCGTAACGGACTGTTCTCTCGACGGCGGACCGCTACACAGCAGGGGCTTCGGCCGCCGACACCCCAGGACTGGAAGGTGAGCGCTCTGACCTCGAAGCCGAATGAATGCAGCTATTCGATGGGCGGATTATGTTCTGCTCTGTTGGTTGCGCGCGGACCTCACCGTTGTTCTGGATGTGGTTGGTCTCCTTCTTCGCCAGGTCCTGGGGGACCCCGTAGACCTCCACCCTGACCAGCGGGTCGACGATGGAGCCCTCCTTCTGGTTCACCTTGGGGAGCTGCTGCCCACTGATCACCTGGGTAACCATGGAAACGCGCGCTGGCGTCACTGGCGTGCATGGCTACGCGTGCATGTTACATGGAACCTGTTTACTGTCGCTGTGCGCACTGCGTAGACGCTTTCATAATCCAAAGTGAGTTACTATGATTTGTTTTCATGACAAAACCGAAGTGAACTCCCGTTTAGACTTGAATTCAAACACGATGAGACAAAAAAAAACAGTTTTGGGCTGAGAGTTCTAGGAAGGAGGAGGGACGTGTTCACGGCGACTTGACGTGATACTTTTCCGAGAAGCGCGACCCTCTCTCGGATGCGGCCGTCGATATTAAACGCTGCCCAGACGGATTCCCACTCCACTCCAAAATGCAGTCGGCGTCCCTCCTTTGTGACGTCGAAGGGCCTCGGAAAAGGCCCTTCGGTGCCACAAAAACAAGTACCTGTTTACTCTAATGTTGGTACGATGGTAACTATGTGATAAGACCATGTAAGACATATTACCACATGTAAAACTCCCTTCCAAGGTCTTCCCACAGGAAGACTTCTGACATTGGGTTTTGAACCCTCAACATTCTGGCTGTGAGTCGAACACTGAGTGAGTACAACACCCTGCCCCTCTAACTCTGTATAGGAATGAAAAGCATTCATGCAAAAAGCGGACCACTCTCTTGACCAGACCACACAGACCTGTATGGACAGGCGCAGTGGACGGTAGTCGCTGCACTCCTCCGGTGTCTCGGGGTCAAACGGCCGGCCGCTGCTCCTCATGAAGAGGGGCTTCAGGACGTAGCCGCAGCCCGCGTTCTGTTTGAACAGCCCGTCGTTGAGGTCCATCTCCAGCCCGGCCGTCTGGAAGTTCAGCGCCACTGGGGGAGAAGGGACACGACGGACACGCGGCGATCCAATCAAACCAAGGCTTTTGGCAACAAAATGTGAATAGATACGTTTGAGTCTTCATGTGCGTGGGGTTATATTAAGATTTTGGTTGGGTACATATCAAAGACAGGAAACAAGATATGATCAGGATAGTGCAAAAGAATCAAGAGAATTCATTCTGATCATCATGAAGAGGCCCAGAGCTCACCGATCTGGCAGCCTACGTTCCAGAGCTCCTGGGGGTTGTAGTTCGAAGACACCGTCCTGAGCCCACTGGGATAGATACGGCTCAACTGCCTTATGTTGTGTTGCACGAAATCGGCACCTAATAATAATAATAATAATTTGTATAAATAATAAATTATTAATACATCAAATTTAAATTTATTCATGAATATAGACTAATGTATAAGACAGACAATAACTGTACAGATACAGTTGTCAGACAATTGTCCGTGTTACACTTATCATTGACATTGATCGGAGAATGCTCAAGCGTTCTCCCGGTGGTCACATGATTAAATAGACACAGGCATCAATATTGATCCCAGACAAATCTGCAAGATCATGTTTTCATTTGCTCTGGCATATGCATCTGACACCCCCCTCCCCTGCCCGGTCAGATGTCCAGCAGACCTGGCCTGGGTCGGGCCAATCACAAGCATCGATCTGATATTGGGTGGGTAAATACTGCACAGAGTAGTTTGTCACCTGCTTCCTTGGCCAGCTTCCTGGCCTTGGATTCGGACAGCGATGACATCTCGTGGCACTTGGAATGCAACTGAGCGTGCTGGAAACCGTGGAAGTGGACACTCTTACAGTAGACCACCAGGTCTGACAGCTCTTTGGACATCAGCTTACATTTTCCTTTCTGGGAGGAGAGGGAGAGAAAGGAGCAAACGTCTGTTAGATGATAACGATAAAGGTGCTATGAAAAGTTGTAGCTTTAAGTTCTAATGGATCTAACCAATGTTATTAATGTTAATGTTAATGTTATTATATTATTATGATTGTTATATTATTATTATTATTATCATCATCATCATCATCATTGTTATTATTACTATTATTAATTCATAATTATTATGAACCACTGGTACTCTAGATTCACATTGTCAACAACAACAAACTGTAAAACCTGGGCAGAGGAGGTCAATTAAAGCACTTAGACCGAATGGCTCCACAGAGACACTGGTGTTCTCATTATCCGGGGGCTTCATGCGTGTTCTTCATCCTCCCAGCATTGCTGCGTGTGACCTCTCTTCTATTTCAGACGCCACCCCGTTGTTCGTCATTAACACTCTCATTCCAACAAAACCCAGCAATGTGTTGTGTAACACATCATTGTGTAGCGATGTGTTGTGTAACACATCGTTGTGTAACGATGTGTTGTGCAACGATGTGTTGTGTAAAGCATCATTGTCATATCGTTCTTTTTTTTATGTCTCCTTAATCTTTCTTTGACCCTTTTTCTTCTTCACCCTTATTTGTCGTTCCTCCTCCACCTGCCTTCAAATGTCCTCCTGATTTGCTCATGCGTCCCCATTTCTAAACCGCTTCACCCTCACTTGGTTAGGCCCTGTCGCACAGCCTGCGATAACAGAAAGGAGCCATCAGAGGTCCATTACTTAGGAAGGCGCGGCAGTCATGTCCGGCCTAAAAGCAGCCTTTACCTTCTTGCTGGGGTCGGGGGGGCATTCTGCAGACCCCTGGTCCGTACAGGGGCTGTCGGGGTCAGGGGTCGCCGACTCGTCCTCGTCACTCACTTCATCGGTCGGAGTTTCGCCATCGATCTTCTTGGCTTTCAGCAGGATTTTACCCTTTAGGTCCTGTAACAAACAATGGCAATAGACTGTGCTTAGTGCTAAAACAAAACTCAAAGACAGAGAAAGGTCAGAGAAATATAAACAATATTCCGTCACCCTTTCAGGTTGTACTTATTTCTAATTCCTCATTGATTTTTCCAAAATCATTTTCATTTTCATTTTGCCAATTATTCCTGGAAACATTGAGCCTGCTAAGTGCTCTGACAGGAACCCTAATCATGATTAGATTGATAGATGTTTTGAAATGGATAAATAATTCAGTTTTGGTGAATACATGAACAGTCAACCACATCATACCTGAGAATGTGTTTGTTTTATTCAATAACTATGGCAGAAATGAAGGAAAATGGCGTGAGATCCCATGAGAAAGCCTCTCTAACCATAGGTTTCCATCATTAAGCTTATATTGGATTCAGGCATTTATCAGATGCTTGAATTGATGACTTGAATTAATGAAGTGAATGAAGACACATGTCCTTAGAGGAGCAGGTAGGGGTCAGGGCATCTTGCTCATGGATACCCACAGGTAGGATGTGGTCATTAGGGGATCAAACCCAGAAGCTTTCAGCTGGGACGCGACCACTGTACTAACTACCCTACTACCCTATCCGGCCCGCCTACGCATTTCAAATGCTTTATGTAAACCAACACTGCATCACAAAAGATGTTGTTATTGATTTACCCAAACAGAAACAAGACATGAGCCACAGTAGAAGGGCATTTAGCAGACGCTTTTGTCCAACCCGCTCTAACGACTGAGCTATGCCGCCCCACAGTAAGGTATCATACAAGTCGATCAGCTATGAGAGGCCGTTACATACAACAGCTGGTTGCTTGGTTATTGTGCATTTTTGGTCAAGAAATATCAAGATGGCCCGCTTGAACGTCTGCGCCAGATCATATGATTGAAGCCCCCCCTGTGAGACTGGACCACCCGCCTGGGGCGAAGGCAGCTGCTCTGAATCCTGTCCGCCCAGGGGGGCCCTGAGCAGCATGTTCCCCAGGATCAGCTCCAGGTGCTGGGCCATGACCCTCTGCTGCTCCACGCCACAGTGGTTCTCCAGAGACAGCAGCAGCGGGAATTCGGATGCCTGTATCCATCGAGAGGAGAGAGCTCTTTTAAATCAATACATCGCTACCAGTAGAAGTCAGAAGAGGAAAGGGAATACAATGAGCAGTAATGCATTTATAAAAGTTCTATAAAAGTTATCTAGTAGACAAACCTCTGTGGATTTATTTGTGAACTAACCACACCACTACACTTAATTAATTCCAGATGGGAAATTTGGGTCAATCTATTAAAAAAAATTACATTCTTTTGTAATTAAGAATATGCCAAAGAACTATAAAACACGATGTGAAAAAAAAAACATTTATATTTGATGTAAAAATATAATTATGAAAATATTCCTAGATATCAAATCCATAATATGAGCAGCGGCCATAAAAACGCAAACACAAAACGTAAGGCGCGCAGAGGCATCCCGTTGCCGTGGTAACCACCTTGAAGGCATACTCGCTGACGGTGGCGATGACATCCCTGAAGAGGATCTTGGAGGTCAGGGTGTGGCCGTGGTAGACCACCGGCTCGCCGTCGGGCCCGTCCCAGCAGTCGATCTCTACACAGCGGCAACCCCGCTTCAGGGCCCTGGGGGCGCGCGCACACCACACACACATGCATGAAACACAGAATAAGGTGCACACACACACACACACACACACACACACACACACATGCTTGCAACCACATGCACATACAGCCACACACACACACACACACACACACACACACACACACACACACACACACACTCGCGCGCACGCCCACACACACACACACACACACACACACACACACACACACACACACACACACACACACACACACACACACACACACACACACACACACACACACACACACACACACACACACACACACACACACACAGACACACATGCATAAGCACACTCACACACACACACACACTTACCAACACACACACACACCCACACTCACACACACACGCACACACACACACACACACACTCACGCACACACACACTCACTCACGCTCCCGCGCCCACACACACACACACACACACCCACCCACACACACACACACACACACACACACACACACACACACACACACCCACACACACACACACACACAGACACACATGCATAAGCACACTCACACACACACACACACTTAC
>OMKI01010301.1:12834-30479 GCA_900302315.1 Phycis blennoides | reverse complement strand
CTTTTTTGTTGCAGGTTCCATTTTTAGTTTGCACTATGAATCATAATGCGCCAAAAAATATATCATAATTTATGATTTTTGGCGCTTCTGCAAGCGCTGACAAGCTATTGGCCTGCACATCACGTCACGGGTGTGTAAAGGGAGGGCTGTGATTGGAGGGCGGGACATTGGCTGTCCCGTCCGGGACAAATCAAAACCGGCTATATCCCGGGACGTCCCGCACAATCCGGGACGGTTGGCAACCCTAGATGTATATGCCAAACTGTCTTTGGTGAAAAGACTCAAAATAACCAGATATATAACAACTAAGTTGCACTTTCTAGTCGACGGCGACGGCAAAGCTAGAAGTCTGTAGAACCACCATCCAAACCCAGCTTTGCCAGATAGATGCATTTCGGTCGAACCGAAGGAGATCAGTCACGACAATTTGAAATGGAACTGTGTGTACTGTCTGTATATATACACTGCTCAAAAAAATAAAAGGAACACATAATCATTACGACGTCACTCCATAGTCAATCACACTTCTAGGATATCAACCTGTCCGGTTAGGAAGCACTGATTGTGAATCAATTTCACCTGCTGTTGTGCAAATGGAACAGACAACAGGTGGAAATGAGAGGCAATTCTCAACCCCTATAAAGGAATGGTTCTGCAGGTGGTGGCCACAGACCATTTCCCTGTTGTCGTCCTTTCTGGCAGATTTTTGGTTACTTTTGCATTTTTCCAGTGTCCTCACCACTAGAGGTAGCATGAGGCAGTGTCTGCAACCCACAGAAGTTGCTCAGGTAGTTCAGCTCATCCAGGATGGCATATCAATGTGTACTGTGGTAAGGTTTGCTGTGTCTCCCAGCACAGTGTCAAGAGCATGGAGGATATACCAGGAGACAAACCAGTACACCAGGAGACGTGGAGGGGACCGTAGGAGAACAACAACCCAGCAGCAGGACCGCTATCTGGTCCTTTGTGCAAGAAGGAACAGGAGGAGCACAGCCAGAGCCCTACAAAACGACCTCCAGTAGGCCACTAATGTGCATGTTTCTGCTCAAACTGTGAGAAACAGACTCCATGAGGGCCCGACATCCACAAGTGGGGCCTGTGCTCACAGCCCAACACCGTGCAGCCCGATTGGCATTTGCCACAGAACACCAGGATTGGCAGATTCACCATTGGCACCCTGTGCTCTTCACGGATGAGAGCAGGTTCACACTGAGCACGTGTGACGGGACAGAGTCTGGAGACACCGTGGAGAACGTTCTGCTGCCTGCAACATCCTCCAATATGACCGGTTTGGCGGTGGGTCAGTGATGGTTTGGGGAGGCATATCTTTGGAGGGCTGCACAGACCTTAATGTGCTAGTCAGAGGTACCATGACTGCCATTAGGTACCTGGATGAGATCCTCAGACCCATTGTCAGACCATATACAGGCACGTGGAAGCCACACACACTACTGAGCCTCATTTTGAATTGTCTTGAGGAATTTCCACAGAAGTTGGATCAGCCTGTGATCTGATTTTTCCACTTTTATTTTGATTCTGATTCCAGACCTCCATGGGTTAATGATTTTGATTGCCATTGATCATTGTTATGTTATTTTGTTCTCAACGCATTCCACTATGTAATGAATAAAGATTTTCAACTGGAATATTTCATTCATCGAGATCTAGGATGTGTTGTTTAAGTGTTCCCTTTATTTATTTGAGCAGTTTTTAATTATAGCTTACAAAATACATTAAATATATACATACAGTATACACATACATATATTAAATGTCTCTCAAATGAATGTGGCTCTTTTGGCTTTGGCTTTTGGCTTGAATATGGCTTTTTTCATCATCGAGAATATAACTGTGTGTTCCGCCCCTCTGAAACAAACTAAATATGTGAAATGTCTCTGAGACGAATCAATTCAATTTGAAAAGAGGATATAATATAAAACAAAATACAATAAGTGTGTGTGTGTTGTTGAGTTGGACACACCTCCCCATACATGCAGACTGCCAACTGATTAGTTATTATTTGTTCTATTCATATAATTGTAATACCATTCTTGACCAAAACAATTATGTCTCTCAAATTGTAGAATGTATAAAACCACGAAGGTGAGCGTGTTCTTGTGTCAGACAAACATCCCCATATGCTCAGGGTGAAGTTCTCAACAGCTTGATTAGTTTCCTATTTGTTCATTCATTTAATAGCAAAGGATAGCAAAGGATAAGTGTCCTTATGAGTTCTCTTTCATATCTTTCTCTGACCTCATGACGTTTTCCATTGCGGTCAAAGAAAAGTGGTTAGGAAAAGAGAAGTGATTTTTTTGACTATATGAGCCAGGATTGCCAGGAGACTGCCAGGAGACCATCATGTGACCTCATGTTCTTTTTGCTACACAGATCAGAATGAATCGCTCAGAATTAAGATCAGAATTAATCGCAAATTAGAAAATAAGAAAATACGATTATGGCTTACGACAATTATACAAGAAAGATAATCGATATAAAACGATTATTCGCCCCTCCCTAAAAGCCCAAACTCACTCTCAGCCAGGCTGTGGAATGCTTAGTTTAGCTTGAGCCAAGAAAAGCTGCATTTCCACCCAAATTACCAAGAACCTCTAGTCCCAGTCATTACATTTCAAGTTCATTTCATGGTCCTTCAGCCCCCTTGTTGACTGTGTTTCCACTGTGATCTGAAGACCCGTGAAGGTTAGGCAAATGAAGATATTTTTTACATCATTCATCATTCAATAAATGGTAAAAGTTTCCCTGTTCAATAACAAAAAATAAGCTATCACTCTTTCGGAGGAAGTTGGTATCGAAAATGAAACGGTTGCGATGCAACTGCATGTTATTGGGCATGTTAACCGTCATGTTATAAAAAATAACCTATATTCATGTTCTGCAGTGCAAGTAAATATTGGCTTGTAGTGCCGACTGCTATCGAGATGAATAATCAAAACATATATCAGAAAGCGATAATTATATGAATGTAGTGCACCACTATGGATGCAATAAGAGAACTGTGTGTGATTTACTGCATGTCAAACTATTTTGAAATGGTTGAATCAGAATCAGAAAGATGTTTATTGGCAAGTATGTTTGCACATACAAGGAATTTGACTTGGTGGTTGGTGCATGACAGTGAATGATAAACAATAGACAATAACAATAAACAACGAGAAAATGTAATTCCACGCGATGAATTACTTGTGCATAGGAATGCTCGTAATCATTGAGATAAATTTAGTTGAGGTGGGGATCGAACCACCGACCCTCTGGTTGCAGAACACACGCTCCACCCACTGAGCTATGCTGCCCAGTTGACAGTTGAAAAGCAAAGAGCGGAGTCAAACGTAACGATGGAAAGCTAGGCTCAATGTTATCCTATGTGAGTTTTTTGGATTTTTAATTGCAAATATCTCAAAAAGTGTAAAGTTTACAAAAATGACAAATACATAGTGGAAGTACGTAAGTAGACAGACTTTGTAATACAGTTTGAATTAAATCTCGAGGTTCAGTCGCTTAGCCTCCATTAATTCCAGAAATTTGGTGTGAAGAATAATAATAAGATAAAAACATATCTAGATTGTGCATTCCTATGCACAATAATCAACAACAACACAGTGCAAGATGGCGGGACCTAATATAATATAAAATAAAGTGAAGGAAGCTACAAAGTGTTTTAAAGAGTGCAGTAGTGCATAAATGTGCAATTAGTTGTCTTGGGTAGGATGTGTGTTACTGTAACGCATAATGTCCGGAGTGTGTCATGGTAAGAGACAGTGTCAGTGGGTCTGGGTCTTGTTGATATGGCCAGCTGTAGTGGGAAAGAAACTGTTCTTGTGGCGTGAGGTGTTGGTCCTAATGGACCGTAGCCTTCTGCCAGAGGGGAGTGTGTCAGAGTTTGTGTCCAGGGTGAGAGTGGACAGCCACAGTCTTTGCTGCCCACCTCAGGGTCCTGGAGGTATACAGGTCCAGGAGGGATGATCACCTTCTCCGCAGAACGAATGATATGCTGTAGTCTGCCCTTGTCCTTGGCAGTGGCAGCAGTGTGTCAGATGATGATGGAGGAGGTGAGGATGGTCTCAATGATGGCAGTGTAGAAGTACACTATCATTGTCTTTGACAGGTTGAACTTCTTCAGCTGCCTCAGGTAGTACATCCCCTGTTCATTTTTGAACTAAGGTTCAGCTCCCATCTGAGGTCCTGGGTGACGATGGAGCCCAGGAAGCAGGAGGACTCCACAGCGTTGACTGGGGAGTGATACAGGGCGATGGGGGCGGGTGGAGCTGTGTTCTTTCTAAAGTCCACAACCATCTCCCCTGTCTTTGGAGATGGATGTCTTCAACCTGGAGCATTGAGCTCCAGGTTGTTCTGGCCACACCAGATCACCAGATGGTCAATCTCCCACCTGTAGGCAGACTCATCCCCTCCAAAGATGAGTCCAATGAGAGTGGTGTCGTCGTCAGGAGCTTGACGTGACTGGAGGTGCAGGTATACAGAGGAGCATGTTATCTCTGTCTGAGGGACAGAGACAACATAATGCTCCTGTAAATTAAATGCTTTGAGTACTCAGCCAATCAGAGATGTTCAGCACTGCAAGCCCCAACCCCAAAGTTCCTGTACCTTTGGAAAGGGGCAAGTAAAATAATGTCCCCAGAATGTAATTTAGACCCTGGTTCCTATGGTGGAAACACGTTCGTCCAAAGGTAGCATAGTTCCTTGGGAGTTTACTAAAATGTTATGTTTAGCAGTTTTCAGTAGGTTGTCGCAGTGCACTACAACGTAATGTATTTTGGTGTAACTTAATTTATTTATGTCACATTATTTGAATGTATATATATATGAGCGGTAACATTAACATTAGAACAAATTGCAATTAATGCAGTTATTGCAGAAATACTATGCACTAGTAATGGGTTTATTCTGCACAACAGACGTTTTCGCCATTCTTCTTTGTCCCATGTATCCACTGAACAGCTCACCGTGATGGCGTCACATGTTTTGTTATGCTGATTGGCTGAAGGGGTTTGTCTGTAAAAGCAAGTACTCCCGTCCACTGAATTCTCACTCAATGTGGGGTGCTAGAGGTCCAAATCCCTGTAGCAAAACAGAATGTGAGGTCACGTGATCAGGATGGTCTCCAGGCTAAGTCTAAGAAGCAAAGCAATAAGAAAACCTGAACTGGGTTTGTGGCACAATGGTTTTATGCTCAGATTCAAGGAGCTTTTATGATTTAGTTAATTTAGTTGATTTTGGTTTTAAAAATAAGATGTCTCCAGCCATGGTGGGCTGTAAATGTAGGAAAAACAGGAACAAGCATGCAGGAACACAATTCTTCTAAACTCACTTGTCATTTTATTAATATCTTACAAAATAGGATACAGAAAACCAGAATCATATCATATAAAAACAATAAATTAAACACAGAGATGTTTGTGAAAGCACATGGAAATCTTTTAAGAACACATTACACAATATCATGTGAGTGACATTTATACTTGTTAATGGCAATGGTAACAAACCAAATATTTACAATGACTGCCAAAATGGCATAATTTCATATAATTTACAAAGAGAACCACTGTAGGCGGTATACAGGAAATTGAAATGTTTACATGAATATTCATCAGAGAGGAAAATAGTAATTACGGCTATTTGAGAACAAAATCAATACCAATAAAATAGGCACATTAACGTTTTCCTGAAACCATTATACATTTCATTATTCACCTGCAATGAACAGACAATGAACCACTTGACAAATACTGATGTTATCCTTTGCTTGTTAGCTTTTCGCACTTGCCAAAAAAAAGAAATGTCAGAAATGTCCCATCTTGTGATTTACCACTTGTGCCCTGGTTTCTTCTCTTTCATTAAAGTATGGTGATGCATTTCTATTACTGATTTGGACTATTACCACTTACTGCTCTCTACTACTACTACTTCTACTCTCTTTTTCCTATTGTCCCCCTGGCCTGTTCATGATCAGCTTTGCCATCAAGCTTCAATGCTAGGTGGTGCGCTGAACCCATGCTTGAACTCCTAGGGCAATGTCACTGTTGTTGAATTGTATAACTCAAGACATTGAATCACACAAAGAATCAGTTTTGTCCTCGATTTTCAGCATGGCTAACATTTTAATTAAATTTCCATTTTTGTTTGTATGAACTTTGACCTTGGCGATGGTAGCAGAGAAGCCAGGTAGAGCACTGGTGCTTGTTCCATAAGAAATTAATGGCAAAGCCGAAGCCTGGATTTGTTTAAGATGATCACACAGCCAGTTCCAAAATTCTTCAAAAAAAAAAGTTAATATACATCCCAATTGTGATGGAACCAAGGTTAAAGGTTCCCATGATTAAAAATTGCTTTGAGAAAAAAGTTTCCCAAATGTTTTCATGATCCAAATCATCATTTAAAAAAAACCCACCACGGAAATTTGACCAGAATATGACCATATGGACTGTATAAAGTGTGGAGTGAGACCACTTTTTGTACAGGGCCTGTAAGGCTCACTATCATTATTTACTGGAAGTATTGCACGTGAAGAGTGAGTGGCTCTTAGAAAAACAACCACAAACATTAACAGTATTGCGAGAAAATAACATCCAGAGACTTTTAACCTAACATTGTTAAGCTCAGCAGTTCAGTATAGCAACTAAAAGTAGAAAATGTAAATACACTGAATATATAATGTGTTCTCATTCCAAGCATTTTTTTCTGTCCTTCTCCAAGAATACCCGTGGTATACCAAAGATAATTTAAGGATTATTTTGTAGTGTTTTAAGTAACATTTTGGTCAGTATTTATCATAGACCTACGATGGTTTCCCAGTGTGGAGAAGTATTCCCAAAACGAACATGTTGCACCCTCTCAAAGCAACCCAATACTAAATTCTCACCAGCAATCTTTTCCAACAGTCAAATCTAACAACAAACAAGTAACAGATAATGGTGATATGCATGTAAGTGCAACACAATAATTAAAGAGGCACTTGATTATTATCCAGATAGAACAGTGTTTTTTGTATGTATGAAGACTGAAATCATGTTATGATATATACTGCATTACAATCTATTGCTTGAAATAGGTAAATATTGAATTACAAAAAAGTTCCAGCTGAAACCACAGCAAACTGATACATTTTGTGAGTGAATCCTTTCTATAAGTAACTCATCTATAAGAAATTACAGAAGAAACTACACATTATTTAGTCTGTGAATATGATCGTCATCCAACACGTATTGCTTTTAGTAATATAATAGCTGTCTACATCTTGCCTATGCCTGTTCTAGTCGGTGATTCTTGGAATTTCATATATTGCTTAATTTAACTGTATATTAGGTCTTAATTGGAGCATTGAGGTACAGACAAACACACAAGGAAATTAATAAGACCATGGATAATGGCTGCATCTGGAAAATGTAATATGTAAACAGTAATTTATTTATTTATTTATTTATTTGTAGTTAGAGTTGGAGTGTAAGCAGGTTGAATAGTATCATGTGAACAGCCTCTTCATGCTGCATAAACTAAGGAATTTTGAGGTTAGCCAATGGACCTTAAAAATAATATATCATTCTCTAATTAAAAGTATACTCACTTTTACATTGTGTCCTAGCCCTACTAGTTAAACTGGGAAATACAGACTGCAAACCCAAACAAAACAAACAAACCCAAATGCCCTGTCACCATGGCAAAGCAGGACATTGCTTATGTGGCAAAATCTTAGACAGCAGTCATCCCTTAAACCACCACTTTCAGCTACTGCCCTCAGGGCAAAGGTACAGAGTCCCCTGCACAAAGAATATCATAATGTTTGACCCCATTGCCATAAAATATCTTAATCAGTAAGGACAGCCACATTTCGAAGCCAGCAAGCACACAGCATTTTATATCCATTTCATCAACCCTGAATCTAAATGATGATCTAAATGTATATATCTAATCTAATGTATCTTCTGATATGTTTTTTATGTAAATGTGTTACAATGTGTTTGGATGTGATGTGTTGTTTTTAATTTACCCTTTTCTTGGTGGCACACCACAAAATAATTCTACCCTTTGCATGCAAAAAGTAGACAGGGTTTTTTCTATTAATATTTCTATATTGCAAAATACAACTAAAATAGATAGCTGATCAATAAATAATAGAATCTCCCCCTGACATTTTTTAAATTAAATGCTCAGAATTAATGCTCAATTTGCACAGCTATAACCCACTTCAAACATTTATTATGCATGTGAAGCGATAGAGAATTCCAGGTTGAGAAAGTGTATAAGTCCTGCAATGTGTTATGCAATGTATAGTCTAATCGTCCAAACTCTCACTGATCTAGCCAATTGCACTGATTAGCTGCAAATGTTATTTGTGCTAATTGAATCAGAACCAAGGTGTCCGACTCCTACAACAAAGGAACAGAACAATTCCTAATATCTAATCAACTGGGACTCCCCTTCAAAAAATGTTTTGGGTTCCCCCCTGCCTTCAAATGTTTTCCCATTGTATATTAAAGCATAGCAGACTCTCGCTTCAACATGTCACATTGTTCTACTTATCTCTCTCTATCATCTTTCTCCTCAAACCAGCTCCACCTTGGAGTTGGGGTAGACAGCAACCACATCATAGCCCTCAGGGGGCTGCACACGGGCCTTGGCATGAGTCTCGCAGTACAGCTTCTCCTCTATGAAGAAGTAGCCCCTCTGCTTTAGGTTGATGCCGCAGTCATCGCACATGAAGCACTCGGGATGGTACAGCTTGTCCCGGGCCTTCACAATGGTGCCTCTGAGATTGAGGGGAAATTATATAGAGTAAGAGTGGAGAGAGAGGGGCAGAGAGAGGGATTATGCAAACAGAAAATGATCAGGATGAATAGTCTAGTGGTTAGGGCACTTTTGTAAGGTTGGAAATGTCTCATAAATATATGTTTAAACAAACAGCCACCGCCACAAGGAAACTACTACTAATCACTTGGTGTGGTGTGTGAAATATTAATATATAATGTAAATATTATTATGTATTATGAAAATGTGTTCATCTATCTATGTATCTATCTATGTAAGTCACAAGATGTAGTAGGAAGCAAATTATGCCCCAGAAAGAATGAATGAGGAAAAGCCTACATTGTTTAGTAAGAGATAAGGTAGAATAGAATAAAAATGGCAAACAATGACAATAAGGTCATTAATTATATAATTATATGAAAGAACGTATAATAACGAATCAGGCAGTTGAGAACTCTATGCCGCGATGGCGGCGTAGAGTGTCCTATACAAGAACACACAGAATTACAGCATGGGGGGGGGGGTAGCATAGCTCAGTGGGTAGAGCAGGTCGACAACTAACCAGAGGGTTGGCTGTTCGATCCCCACCACCAACTGTCCACATGTCGAACCCCACAAATGTACTGATTGTAAGTCGCTCTGGACAAAAGCATCTGTAGCAACCAATAACGTAATAACTTTTGATTGGTTATTACGTTATTGGCCTTGAATTAAAAAAAATCATTTGAAAATGTAATAACTGAGCCAATAATAACTGAGGTATCACTTTATTTTATTTTCAATTTCTGGAGAGAAAGTGTCACACTTAGCCTTAATTAATATTGCATCTTGCAACAGATGCTTAAATATCTGACCTTACAGATACCGCCTCCACCCTCATACTCCCTCAAGAAACGCTTCTTTTGCAGCAGCACCTGACCTGTAGAGGTCCTGGGTAAGATTTGTATGCGCTTCATTTGGCCCTGTTGTGCTGACACCCCCCTCCCCCATGCACACACGCACACATGCACATTCCATTGGTAGATCTTTTGGAGTCATACTTGTTCTGCATATTACTGTCTTGACTGACCTGAACAAACTGAATTTCCCTTGTGGACAATAAAGAACATCTATCTATCTATCTATCTATCTATTTAGCGGAGAATATCTCCAATGGCTCCAAAGAATTTTACCATCCATCGACTGAGACCGATGGGGCTGTCATTGGTCAGCTAACGACTCCTTCCCGCAGCCCCCAGCGTTTCTTTAAGGCATCCTGTGGAGGGGGGAGGCGGTATCTGTAAGGTCAGATATTTAAGCATCTGTTGCAAGATGCAATATTAGTAGTGGAGTGGATAGTGGAGTGTGACACTTTCTCTCAAAAAATTGAAAATAAAATAAAGTGACCTCGGTTATTACATAATTGGCTCAGTTATTTCAAAGGATTTTTTTTAATACAAGGCCAATGACGTAATAACCAGCATTGGCAAAAAGTTATTACGTTATTGGCTCAACAACTTTATTACATTATTGGCAAGTTATTACGTTATTTGTTTTATTACATTTAAATGATTACGTTATTGGCCGTTATAACGTTATTGGTTGCTACAATTGCTTTCAGAGACTGTATATGGTTTGCAGACAGACTTAACACCTACAATTACATCTGTGAAGTTTGACGTTCAATACTTCTCCTTTTTGGCTTCTTAATCTCAATAGGTCAATACAGAGATCAATTTATTTAATATTAGTCTTTTACACATTGGACAATGTTTCACACATATTTCCATAGTGCCATACACACCTTAATATTAGGAAAAAAGTGTGTTTAATAATGATATCAAAGATGTAATAGCGTGAAATATTGTCCAATAGTCCAGTCTTTTATGTTATGTATTTAGTGTTAGACTTATATTAAAACTTCAGAGACAATTTGTTTAGAGACCAAATAACTATTGACCTCGGTGCGCATGCAGTGGCCGAGCAAGGTGCTAGTGGCCCCTTTATACACAACTGCAAGAAGCCATAGCCAGTGGGAAATAGTGGAAAGAAAAAGTCACCAATGCTGTTTATGCTCCCAGTGTGTTTATTTAGCAAACACAAATCAACACAAAACATCAGGGGCAGCAGTAACTCAGTGGGTAGAGTGGGTCATCCACTAACCGGAGGGTTGGTGGTTCGATCCCCACCTCCACATGTCGAACCCCACAAATGTATGACAAATGTACTGATTGTAAGTCGCTTTGGACAAAAACGTCTGCTAAATGTTAATGTATCATTCTGAATTGGGTGCTAACTATAACAAAAACATCAGAATGGAATGCGAGAAAGCAACTTTTTTACAAGCCATGTAAAAATAGTGCATAATACAAGTCATAATAGATATAGATAATTTATTTATTTATTATTTATTTATATCTATATAATGTTTTATATTATAATGTGTATTTCAAGAATAAAACCCCAAGTAGCATCTGCAGTATCCTCGCGTACCAGCAGTGATACGCATACCACAGGTTGAAAATACTGCACTAGCACATTTATACTTGGGCATAAATGGGGGATTGTTCACTACTAAGTAACCAGCCCCTCCCCCTGCTCCCTCCAGACCCTGGTGAGCATAACAGCCTTGTTGTAGCCTTGCAGGTCATACAACACTCTCCTGTTAGAGGGAGACTGTGTCTGGATGACATTACTGTTTACCGGCGGCAGCCATTACCTCCGGCTCTGGTCCTCATGACGGAGTGATGTGTGTGTGTGTGCGTGTGTGTGTGTGGAGGGGCTTGCACACATGCACACACATGTGCATGTGTGCAAGCCCCTCCAGCTTTGAATGGCCGTGGAAAAGTCACTTAGTTAAATCCTTTTAAATGTGTATTTGGAAAGATACATCTAATGAGGCAAGGCAAAAAGCAGCACGTTCTCAGATTAACTCATTGTAAAGATAAGCTTTGCATAAGTCATGCATAAACTGTGATTACCCGATGAACGATCAACTCCCATACGATAAATGAAAGATAAAAACCGATTGAAGATTGAAGATTGGAAGATGGAAAGATTGCTCTGTTGACTATATTTATTTTTTGTGTCATGCTACAAATATATAGTGTGCTACAAATGCTACAAATAACCGAGCAATTGGAATGCTTGAAACTGTTCTGGTGACTTGCTTACTGTATTAACAGCAATGAAGTGTTTCCCCTTCTTCTGACAAATGTACTTATTGTAAGTCGCTTTGGACAAAAGCGTCTGCTAAATTCCCTAAATGTAAATGTAAATATAAATATAAACTGAAATATGCATTTTCAGTGCTTTGGGCTTCATACTTACACAATGCCGTTACAGCAGTGGGTACACTGGGGAAGTTTCTGCAGCCCGGGAGAGGACAGAGGAATGGGGCTGCCTAGCTTGGGGATTGGAGATCGCACCGGAGATTGCAGGCTTCTCATTGTTTCACTTGGAGACATACCTGAATATATAGACAAAGACACTGATGTATAAGTACATATATAACATACAAATATAAGTAGATATATGATGCCAATATATGATGCCTGGAAAAGACAAGAGGTTTTGTGTGTGGCTCCATCGGTGCCTCATGTGTTGATGCGATAAAGATAGATAAGGTTTTCTCTCTCTCTCTCTCTGTCTCTGGCCATCACTTCATGGCCTTCCACCCCTCCTCTCACACTTTAATAGTATACACTTATAGTTATACTTGCCACACACACCTGGTGTGTGTGTCTGTTTGTGTGTGTCATGACATGTCAAAGCTTGTCAATGCACTTTGGGCTTTTGAGCTGGGGGAGGGGGGCATACTCATAATGACCACAGAACATTCATGCACACAGCACACACACACACACAAATATAGTTAATAGCAGTGGTAAGGAAAGATGGAATCTGCCTAAAAAATTTAAACCCTCTGTGTATATTTCTTCAGGGATTTTACAAGTCAACCAACCTGTCAAATAGACAGGTTTGCTTTGAGCTACTGCAAGACTACCATCAGCAGCAGACTGAAAACAACCCTGTTAAGGCAGTGAATTCATATAATTTCCCTTTGTCTTTCTCTCCCGACTCCATATCCCCCGATTTCTCATAATCCTATTTATCCTCCGCATTCGTCTGACAGTAATTGTCATATGTTATGATGACGACCACTGCTTTTGTGTCACCTGATCCCTCTTTTTTCATGTTACTCTGGACTCAATACATCACTTATTGTAAACTTTACATAAGTCAGAGGTCAGAGAGGAAACCCCTATGCCTCCCACTTAATTCTCTTTAATGGCATATTTGTGCAGCAAATTGCCCTGGTAAACTCCTGCAACCCGCCCACCCCTCATGGCCGGAGCCATTGGGGCACTTCATCTTCTCGGTGTCCTCCTTCCCTGACCTGTCATTCGTTCGCTCTCTCTCTCTCCTCAATTGATTTTGTTTCTCTGTCTCCATTTGTATGCAATTACACTCTGTGTTTCTACCTTCTCCCTCTATCACATTCTCTTGCTCTGTCCATCTATAAAGGGGGGGGATGAAACAACAGTTAACAACATTTATAGGTTTTATGTCTGGCACAAATGGAGAAGTCAGAGGATTCGAGCTTACTGTCCCATGGGCTGCTAGCACATTTGAAAGCCTTGTTCGTATTTCTTCACACCCAACCTGGAATTCCCTACAGCCAATTAATTCTATTTGCTGTAGTGTACCACACTTCTGGGCCGTATTCAGAATTTGTATCTGAAGTTCTTGTCATATTTTGTCCTTAAAACATATAGTCATTGTTGGAGGTGACTTCAGCCTTGGTTGAGAATCAGCCTTGGCACTGCATTTATCTTATTAGACTCGATTGGCTTCTGTCAGAGTGTAACCCTAACCCAATCACTGTTTTAACCACACACTCAACCTGAGTGTGTGGTTGAAATTGAACATTTAATAATCTTTCGACAAAATCCTCTTTTATCGGACCATTACTTGGTAACGTTTTAATTAAAACTGCTGGACCACCATTAGGTAAACATTCATACACTAGATGCCTATCTGATAGTGCTATAGCCACATTTACGGAAGCAATTCCATTTGCACTAAACTCAATGCCATGTCGAAATACAACTGATGACCTTGCTAACTTTAATCCCGCACAAATTGATCATCTTGTTGATAGTATTGAATTAGAATGAAACTCCACTCTGTTGCAGGAGGAGGACCCGTGAGGAGGAGGGTAGGGGACGGCAGGAGACTGGCTCCATGGCATACTTCATAAACCTGCAAATTAAAGCAAACATCACGAATATCTACAAGGAAATGGCGCTCTGCCAAACTGGAAGAAGCTCGTTTAGTTTGGCTAGATAGTCTTAAAACATATAGGAAGACTCTCTGAAATGCCAGAGCAGCCTATTACTCATCATTAATAGAGGAAAATAAGAACAACCCCAGGTTTCTTTTAAGCACTGTAGCCAGGCTGACAGAGAGTATGTATTCCTATAGCTATCAGTAGCAGCGATTTCATGAGCTTCTTTAATGTAAAAGTAAAAATCATTGGAAACAGAATTCAGCAGCTCCAGCCCTCCACCAGAACCGACCATTCTTCAATCTCAGGAACTTTAGATAGAACTGTATCTCCTGATATGTATCTGGATTGTCTTTCACCTGTTGACATTCACCAACTAACCTCTATGATTTCCTCATCGAAGCCATCCACCCATCTCTTGGACCCCATACCCACTCAGCTGCTTAAAGGAGTTTTGCCGTGAATCAGCACTTCTTTACCTGATATGATTAATCTGTCTTTATTAACAGGCTATGTACCACAGTCCATTAAAGCAGCTGTAATCAAACCTCTTCTGAGAAAGCCTATGCTTGATCCAAAGGTCCTAGCCAACTACAGACCTATATCTAACCTGCCCTTTCTCTCAAAGATCCTTGAGAAAGCAGTGTGTGACTTTCTTCAGAACAATAACCTATTTGAGGGCTTTCAGTCAGGATTTTGAGCACACCATAGCACAGAGACTGCACTGGTCAAAGGTACAAGTGACCTTCTAATTGCTACGGACGAAGGACTTGTCTCTGTTCTTGTTTTGGTAGATCTTAGCGCTGCAATCGACACCATTGACCATCAGATCTTATTACAGAGGCTGAAACATTTACTTGGTATTATAGGAACCTCACTGAGCTGGTTCAAGTCTTATCTATTATATACATTTCAGTTTGTACATGATAATAATGAATCCTCCTTGCACGCCAATGTTAACCAACCTGCTGCTGTCCAAGCACAAGGATCTGTGCTTGGACTGATTTAATTCACCTTATATACTGTATGCTTCCTTTAGGAAATATTATTAGGAAACACGCTATGCTTGCAAAAATCCGGCACATCCTGTCTCAAAAGGATCTGGAAAAATGAGTCCATGCGTTTATTACATCTCGGCCAGGCTACTGCAACTCTCTATTATCAGGCTGTTCCAATAAGTCTCTAAAGACTTACTAGCTGATCCAGAATGCTGCTGCTCATGTTCTGACAGGAACCAGGAAGAGAGATCATATTACTCCCATACTAGCTGCTCTACACTGGCTCCTTGTAAAATCCAGAATAGAATTTAAAATCCTTCTCCTAACCTACAAAGCTCTTAATGGTCAGGCACCATCATATCTTAAAAAGCTCATAATATCGTACTATCCCACAAGACCACTGTGCTCCTTGAATGCAGGGTTACTTGTGGTTCCAAGAATATCTTGCTTTTAGACTAGGAACCACAAGTAAGAGCCAGAGCCTTCAGCTATCAAGCTTCTCTGCTGCATGGAATTAGACACAAACTCAAATAAGTTTGAGTTTGGGAGGCACACACCCTGTGTACATTTAAGAGTAAACTAAGCCTTCCTCTTTAATAAGGCTTATACTTAAGGCTGATAAAGTAGACACTGAACCACTACTATGTCACTAACTCATACTTCATCGCCGAAGTCTTGTGCTCTCTTGCCCAGGCAGGTGCCTCTGGGACCATCTGATGCACCCATGTTCCTTCCTTCCTTAAGAACTACAACTGCTAGAATCTGTTACTAGGGTAAAGGGGCATTTAGCAGACGCTTTTATCCAAAGTGACTTACAATCAGTTACATTTGTGGGGTTCGGCACGAACCGCCAACCCTATGGTTAGTGGACAACCCACTCTGTCCACCCGCACTACCTACTGAGCTACTGCCGAGCTACTACTATTAGTCATAATATCATTATTGCTAATGCTGTTATTATTGTCATTATTGTTGTTATTTATTATTATTGTTATTATCATATATTATTAATGTGCATAGGAATGCACAATCTAGATATCACTATTAGTCAGTAGATTGTTCTTCACACCGAAACCTGAAATTAATGGAAGCTAAACGACTGAACCTCGAGATTTCATTCAAACTGTATTACAAAGGTCTACTACCGTATGGCTGTGCTATGTATTTTTTTCACAAATATCTCTAAAGTTTACAAATTTTGTTTGTAAACTTTAGAGATATTTGCGAAAAAAAAATGCTAATAAACCCATGGAGATAACATTGAGCCTAGCTTTGCAATTGTTACGTTTGACTTCGCTATTTACTCCATAAGTAAACTCTGTATCCCTTCATCGAGCCTGCACTGTGTCATATTTTCCTCCTCCCTGCCCCCCCCCCCCTTTTTCCTCTCTCTCTCCCCCCCCTTCAACCCACACGGTCGAGGCAGAAGGACGCCCACCCTAAGCCTGGTCTGTCCGAGGTTTCTGCCTGTTAAAAGGCAGTTTTTTTTGCCACTGTCGCATAATGAAAAGTGCTTGCTCATGGTGGGAATCGTTGGGTCTCTCTCAAAAACAGTTTTGGTCTAGACCTGCTCAGTTTGTAAAGTGTCTTGAGATAACTTGTTATGAATTGGTGCTATATAAATAAAATTTAGTTGAATTGAATTAAAGCTCAAACTGTTACTAAGCAGGTATTTGCTTGATTATAGAAGCTCCTCTTTCTCACATAAGCAGCTTGATCCCCATCAGTCTGGCTTCAAGACTGCACACTCTACAGAGACGGCCCTCCTGAGAGTGACAGAGTCCCTTCGTGCCGCCAAAGCCTCTTCCCTGCCCCTACCTACCTCCAAGCGTTAGTGAAACCCCACGCCCCTGATCGAGCACTCCGCTCAACTACTTCAGCTGGTCGACTGATATCTCCATCACTAAAAGGAGGAAAAGGTTGGATGGCAAAAGCACAACTCTTCTCCATTTTGACACCGCAGTAGTGCAATGAGCTCCCTGCCAATGTCAGGACTGCAGAGTCACTCCCCATCTTCCGGAAGAGACTCAAGACTCAATTGTTCAGAGTTCACCTGAACCCTGCATAACATCCATCCTCTAAAAAAATAAAAAATAAATAAAAATAAACCTACCCTCATGCTTCTTATATGTTGTACGTCTGGCACTTTAACCGCTCTTTGTAACTTGGCACTTAACCAGATATGTTGTATACTAGCAATGGTTAACCTAGCAATTGAAATGCTTGAAACTTGTTCTGGTGACTTTCTTACTGTATTAGCAGCAATGAAATGTTTCACCTTCTTATGACAAATGTACTCTTTGTAAGTCGTTTTAGATAAAAGCATCTGCTAGATGCCCTAAATGTAAATGTGAATGTATCACATACAGAGACAACCACACCTACACACGCGCGCACACACACACACGCACACACACACACACACACACACACACACACACACACACACACACACACACACACACACACACACACACACACACACACACACACACACACACACACACACACACACACACACACACACACACACACACACACACACACTCAGGTCACCTCCATCCTCTGCCTCCAGTATGACTTGCAGGTACTTGAAG
>OMKI01010297.1:0-12489 GCA_900302315.1 Phycis blennoides | reverse complement strand
CAGAGAACGTATGTGCATTGCACCGTACTAAGGGATTAGCAGTAGTTCATTTGGTGATTAGTAGCAGTTTACCCGTGGCCATGAATCATTAGGCAATTTCCCACAGGCTGGAGGTGTGTGTGTGTGTGTGTGTGTGTGTGTAGACACGACAGAACTCACTGTGTGTGTGTGTGTGTGTGTGTGTGTGTGTGTGTGTGTGTGTGTGTGTGTGTGTGTGTGTGTGTGTAGATGTGTAAGGACTCACCATGTCTGTAGCTGTGAGGTCTCACTGTGTGTGTGTGTTTCCGTGTAGACACGAGGGAACTCACCGTGTGTGTAGATGCGCGAGGAACTCACCATGTGTGTAGATGTTTCCCAGCTCGTTGTGCATGTAGAAGAGGCTGCGGAGACATTCGTGGGCGCTGGAGACGGGCCGGTAGCCCGTCAGGACGTACTTGTTGAACTGCAGGTGCTGGGGCGTCTTGGAGAAGTCCAGCAGCCGAGGGCCGCGACACGCGACCATCACCCCACCCCGACTACAGCCGTCGCCCCCGACGACCCTGACGAACAGGTAGGCACCTTCAGGGTTACATCCTACGGGGGGGGACAGAGGAGCATTCCACACCTGAAGGACAGGTGCAGTCAAGTCACTGACCCGAGGCTCCGGTCAAGTGGCATGCTCACTCTTCAGCCAATCAGCAATGGCATGCTTCCCTCCTGGGCCAATTAGCAGCCGGCGCTTCTTACCGGGGATAAAGCTGCTCTAATCCCATGATCGGCCCTCCTTCAGCCCGGGATAGGACCACACACACACACACACACACACACACACACACATGCACACACGCATACTTAATTAACTATAAACAATACAATAAACTATAGTAATTATAAACAATACATGCAATTCATATTCATGAACACATGCCCAGTAGCCAGGACCCATTCTTGAAAAGTATATATATATATATATAAGTACATTAAAGTAACAAACCAACGTGTGCATGTAAACATTGAAGCAGACTCGTGAGAAAGATGGAAACAAAGTGGATGTATTTAATCAAAAACGGTGACACAAACTATAAAAACATTTCCATGGTGAATAAATTAGAGTGACTGAGATAAAACATTAGAGCTGAAGAGACTCAATCAGCACATCAGACGTCTAACTGGCAGGCGAGCTAGGGCCTGCGTCAAACAACACTAAACACACCAACAACATGCTAACGACAGCATAAGGACACACTAACAACATGTCAACAATACAACAACAACACGCTAACAACATGCTAACAATACGCTAGCAACATGCTAACAATACACTAGCAACATGCCAACAACGAGACATTTTTACCTCAAAACACGAAACAGGGCTACATAAATGACACACTTTGACACATGATCAACAATCAACAATTAAAAATGCTAAACTAGGAATTAAAAACAATTTACAACAGTTGAAATGAGCGGTTGGAGCGGTGAGGTCATCTGGGGTCAGCCTGCAGGAGGGATGAGATAAGGGTGAGAGACGTCCCGGAGCAACAAGGTTCAAATCCAAATTCTTTGAGGAGGAGAGAACACGTTACCTTGGTAACCGGCTGTTCCGAAGAAACCCTGCATGTTGTATTTGCTGCTCTTTCCACCTGATGGGATGTCATCATCATCATCATCATCATCATAATCTTCATCTTTACTGTAATCATCATCGATCACTGACAGGAGTACTGTAGCAGTAGTAGTAGTGCTACTAGAAGTACTGACCGTATTTAGTGAGTGACTTCACCTCTCCTTCCACCTCCAAGGCAGGGGTGGGAGCAACTTCCTTCACTGGGAGGGCAAATGTTCACGTTATTATCAGCATCATTATGATGGTTCTGTGTGTGTGTGTGTGTGTGTGTGTGTGTGTGTGTGTGTGTGTGTGTGTGTGTGTGTGTGTGTCACTAACTGTATGATTTCACTGCCGTCTCTGGCTCCAGGGATGCAGGGTCAAAGGTCAAGCCGGCCGTTTCTGCCATGAGACGAGAGAAGAGAGGTTAGAGTGACATACAGCTATACAACATTACCGACCAGCTAACTAACGTACAACCAGAACTAGAACCAACTATATTGCGTTATAACCCCACCCTACCATATTGTCCGACAGATCTGATGTCACCCACAGCACCCAGCTGCTGGGACTCGGACAGGCCTGGGTCACCTGTTTGCACACAGGAGAACCTTAGAACATAGACCCTAGTAAAGGAGAACCTTAGAACATAGACCCTAGTAAAGGAGAACCTTAGAATATAGAACGTGTAGCAGAACCTCGGAGAGGAAAACCTTAAAACAGAGACCTTGTTACAGAACGTAGAATCCAACTAGTGAGGTAGAATCTGTTCTAGCCCAGGAGAACGTATAACCTGTGTCGTAGTGCGTGTGGTCGGTTTTGGGTCTGGTGTAGTTCTAGTTTGGGTCTGGTCTAGTGTGGTGTAGTTCTACTTTTATGTCTGGTCTAGTTCTGGTTTGGGTCCTTAACAACAGAACTGAAACTGGTTTCTACTCACCAGCAGCACCGAGGGGCTCTTGTGCGTAGGGAACCTTGCCGGCACCTAAAATAGAAAAACAACAATTGTTTATTTTAGTCCCGTTGTGTGGAAAGATACTCCAGGATGTGAAATATCTATCCTTCTATCTCACCATATCCTCCCGACTTGGTTTCAGCTTCCCCTGCTGCCTCTGGCTGGTACTGCAGTCCAGCTGGGGAAGACAGAATCAATTCAAAATGTATATGCACTTTTCATGCAAAATAATGGAAACCCCATGAGATCAAGAAATTAGTTTGCATAGAAGATTGCACATGAGGAGAAAGCTAAACTTTTAAGACGTTTAAAAATATTGACAGAGGGAAGTCAAGAGAGAGAAGTTACCAGATGCTCCTAGTGGCTGAGATTCAGACGGCCATGCTCCATAACCTGTAGAGAAAAACATGAACGTGAATATATTTACTATAACTTACATACAGTTTCTTCTACTTATTCTCAGTAAACACAATAACAGCTACAAATACACACACCGCTGGAAGCTGATTGGTAAACAAGACAGAGGAAGCTTGACCAACACTGACCATATTTGGCAGCAGATTTCCCATCAGCCCCGAGAGCCTGTCCTCCATAAGGTCCTCCATACCCTGAGGAGACAGTTGGCATCAAATGGTCACATGACCTCCCTAAACACGCCCACATTCAGCCCATTGTCTGGAGGAGATCACCAAGGATTGTCAAGTTCATGTAAGGGATTGTGTGTGTGTGTGTGTGTGTGTGTGTGTGTGTGTGTGTGTGTGTGTGTGTGTGTGTGTGTGTGTGTGTGTGTGTGTGTGTGTTTACCTGCTCCTAATCCTGGTACATTGTATCCATTTCCATTTCCAGCACCATAACCTGTGAAAGTTACATTATATTAACCTTCTAAACCTCTCATACATAGTAAATATGACAATATTACACTGTCAAAAGACCATTCTCATCCCCATATCCTGCAACACACACACACACACACACACACACACACACACACACACACACACACACATACAAGTATGAATGAATGTATGTAATATAATGTATGTGCTTTAAAATCTATAAATGTGATTCCTTTATACCGGTCCTCTCACCGTACTGTCCGGCCCCTGGCCCCAGAGCCACTGGTTGACCAGCGAATGGGAGTCCTCCAATCCCTGAGTCACAGCACACTTCCTCACAACCATATATGGCAACATCCTGGGTAACATTCTCTTACTCGTACAAGGTTGGGTTTAGAAAACAAGCAACCTGGTTGGTCTGCCACTCATTCTAACCACTCAATAATTGACTTTGTCTATGTTGCTATAGTAACCAGGAATCTAGCCAGCAACCTCTCCATCTCTCGGTGTGTCAGGCGTGTGTGTGCGTGCGTGTCCCTCACCGTACTTAGCGGGGGATTTCTCGGAGCCCATCCCCTGGCCCCCGTACGGCAGACCTCCCATCCCTGTAACCATGGTAACCGCTTTAGAAAACCTCATCTACGCTAAGCGCGTCGGAGAGCCACCGTGTGTGGCCTCGTCCCGGTCGACCTACCGCCGTACGCGCCGCCGTAAGCCCCGCCCATCTTTCCGGCTCCACCCATTTTCCCCGCCGTGTCCAGTCCGGCTGGCTGGGCCTCAAACTGACTGCTTCCTGGGTCGTGACAATACAGGAAACACACATTCAGATACATGGCATTTAGGACCAGGATGCTCGGGTATGCCCTATAGGTCGTCTGTAGACATTAGGGAATCAAACCCAGAACCTTTTCGCTGGGAGTCAAACATGGCAGCCACATCACTGTCCTACTATAGAGAAAGGCGTGGTCGTATCTATGATTGGTAGACATGAGGGGGTGTGGTCTTACCATCTAGGCCAACAGGGACAGCTGCACCTGCAGCATACAATAAACAAAAGGTCACATATTACACAATGCATGTGTTTTTCCTTTGTTGTCCTGTGCAGCTGAACCGGTACAGCAAGGTATTAACACTGCCAGGGTAAAGTTAGTTCTACTGCTGCAGTAGGTGGTTAGGTTAGGGTTCAGTTAAGGGTGTGTAGAAGGTTAGGTAATGGTTCACTTAAGGGTGGAGATTGGAGGTTGGATTAAGGTTAAATTAACGGTGTAATAGGCAAAGTTAACGTGATGTTAATAGTGTAGGAGGTCAGGTAAAGGTCAAGTTAAGGTGGTAGGGACTTGAATCACACCATATTGTCCCTTAGTGGTCTGTCCAGCCACCCCCAGATGACCTGAGGAATCAGGAACCAAGTGATTTGACGAAAATCAGACAGAAGACATGAACTTACACAACAACCTATAAATGTATCAGCTGGTACCTGATTTTGCATCAACAGCAGGCAGTCCTTGGCCAAGACCTGGAAGAGTCCAAAGAGAAATGAGAAGCATGAGGACACAATACCATGTTGACCTAATGTCTTATTACCTTGTCGTCTTTCTCCTGTCCTCTCACCTGCATATTCTGGTGGAACTCCTGTCCCGTAGGCATAACCTGGACAGACATTTGATTCCAAACTTTAGACCGCCCAACACTGCCACTGTTTTGATTAGCCTCGAGGTCTATTTGTATTTACATAATACATATTATTATTAGTCATTTTGCATCCCACATATGTAGGATGGGCAATCTGGTACCTGATTTTCCATCCACAGCAGGGAGTCCTTGACCAAGACCTGGAGAAGAGACCAAAGTGATGCTGGTTTAGTGATTGAGAAGAAATATTAGAATATGATGACTCTGCCTCTGACTCCACCTCCCCCTCTTACCTGCATACTCTGGTTGTACACCTGTCCCGTAACCATAACCTGTGAAGACATTTTTATCCAAGCGTGAAACCACCAAACACTGACAGACTGTGGTAAAATATACACAAGTGTCCTGGTCTAGATCCTCCATATCCCTGATAGAGACGGTGAGGTCATAGAAACATTCAGACTACCTGGTTTAGAACCACTCTCTCCTTGGGAAGGTTTCCCTGAGAACGAAACGAATGATAACATTGACATCATTGTAACGTAATAAAATAGCTGGTCAGAATAATTGAAATCAAAATGTAAAGTAGATGCTGGGGCTGCGTACCGTTTGACGGCGCCGCTCCGAACGGGTTCCCAGGGTTACCGTACTGACCGGCCCCGAGGAACGGCCCTTGCCCGAACCCTGAGTCACAAACACAGACAGACAGACAGACAGAACACGCCTTCAGTCACATGACCTATTGGCCTTAATATGATGCTAACCCAACTTCTCTTGATTCATGTTACACCAACACTAACCTAGCTTCACCTGATTCACCAACACTAACTTTACTTGATTCGTTTTATACCACACAGTTAATTAGTTTGGTTTGTAATAAAAATAGCTAACAGATAGACTATAGCTCACCTGGCTGTTTCTGCCCGTAAGGAGAACCAAAGCCTGAGGGGCGAGAGAGATCATTATGTAGTTAAACAGAAAATCTCCTTTTTGCTAATAGTAATGTATTCAGAACGTTTCTAAGTGCTCTAAAGGGAGTGGAGTCCAAGGAGTGTCCTGGGGTGGCACAAAGGATCCACCCTGGGATCTGATTTGCCATACCAGGTGCCACCCCATTATCCTAATCAATGATTTAGGATTTAAATCTGATCTGATCTTACCTGCTCCATATCCTGGTACATTGTAGCCTCCTCCTTTTCCAGCACCTGTTAAAGTTAGGTTACATTAAACTTCTAAACCACTACATATTAAATATTATAACACTAGTACACTGCACACAGATCATTCTCATGTAAAAAACAAGTGTGTGGGTAGTTAGTCTTTGGGGTGCTGGTATGAATGGTCTACCTGGTTTGGATGCTTTAGCTCCTCCTCCATTAGGATAAGCCCCTGCAGTGGGCCCTGACCAATCAGAACGCCTCTATCATCAGCAGGTTAACTACCATCAGTACCCTCTATGTGTTAAACTATGAAGCAGTGCGATTAAACTATAGATTAAAATAGATTACCATTCGTTTTGCCTCCAAATCTGTTGAGGAAAGCCGCTCCTGCACCATAACCTTTTTACCACAAACCAAAAGAGTAAAGACATGCAATATATATACAATGATAAAGGAACTTAAACCAGACACTAAGCTTAACACCCAAGATGATGCTTTGGAAGACTTCACAGAGGTGGTTTGTCATCAGAAAAGTGCTAAATAGTGCTAAAGGATGCTGGGTAATGTAGTCTTCAGAGGGGTTGTCTTACCTTTCTGGTTGGTAGCAGACGGCCCTAATTCTGCTCCATAATCTGAAACGGCAAGCAGTAAAAGTTCAACTAGCAAGCCTTGTGTTCAGAAACAGTGTCTGATGCATTCGATTTAGCATGGTAGCCTGGGAGTCAGAAGGAAGTTAAAACCAGTGAAGAAAAAACTGTTTACCAGGTCTGGGGATCTTAATCCACTGGCCCCCTGCTGATCCAGAGAGTCCACAGTCTGAAATACATGTTAAAATACACAACAAAACTTCACATCTTCAGGTAGATCTTTGTAGTTGGTGCTACAGCATGGATATCAATTAATGGTTCCGTCATGACTATTGATCAGATGCTTAATAGTACATGATGATGATATGATTTTAGCGTGTTGGTAGATGTGTGATGGATGTGGTGAAGGTCAGAGGTTCCTGGTCATCACCTGGTTTGGCAGCTTTGGACCCATCCTCACTGATGGAAGCTCCTGCACTCTTCTCTGAGGGTCACAGAGAGAGATAGGACCAGGGGTCAGAGTTCAAAGACCAACATGTTACATCTTCTCGGGTCGGGGCTCAACTGGTGGTCCTACAGGTGTGATCCCACAATTCCGATCCATGCTCAGCACAAGTCAGACAGGACAGTACAAACCGCTGTTAGTCCAGAGAAATACACCAACACAGTGATTAAAACTTCACAAAACCAAGATGAGGCAAGGCTATTACAGAGTAGTCAGAGTGATCATCAGGCGAACGATGGTGAAACAAACCTTGAAAACGTCCAACACAACAGCATGCAACGTGACACGGTTGTGACAAGTTCGGTAACAAGCCTGAGTTTCAAACAGCTTGGATTCACCCTGTTAAACACTGTCGTTTTAACTGTACCAGGTTCTAAAACCAAAACTAGTTTAACATAACATTGCCTCAACACTGTGATGAAATAATCATACATATTTAAGAGTAACTACACACAAGCCTAGTTCACTGTTTAAAGAAGTTAAGATGACTTAATGAGACGCAGCTTGGCTAACGTCACCTAGACGTACTCTGAAAACAACAGAGAACGTCAGCAGCATGACTGCCGAGGAACCGTTGAGCAACCACAGAGAAACGACAGGTCGGTCAAAGTGAATCCTGGCGGGTGAACATGATCACACAGATATAACACACACACATGACAGAGTGTGAACAAACAACACCCCGGGGTGGAAGCATGCGGCCGGTTTGACCTCTGGATGGGAGAGCCCAGGAGTCTTTCAACATGCACCACAAAAACACGTGCAAGGACACACCCACGTGCAACGACGCACACGGACCGGGTTCACTAGGGATCTCAACCTGAGACCCCTCGTCGGGAGTCTGCGGTTGGCGCTGGACGACCGCCCTCTCTGGCACCGCCTCCCGGCCGACGTCGCCTTTGGTGGTTGCCACGGTTTCAGGCACCGGTGCGAGACCGTCGCCCCCGTTAGCGGCCTGGAGGCCGGCGAGCTCAGCCCCAGGGAGGAACGCCGTCTCTGGGGCATTCCACTCGGGCAGCGCGCTGCCTGTCACATACCCTGGAGGTCCAAACGCAGGTCAATGCCCGAGTCCTGGGCTACGGTTGACGCTCACCAGATAAGAGCAGGTCCTTCGGCAGGAGACAACTCACACGTTACAGTGGGTACAAGCCACTTTTGGAGCGGTTTCACAGCACATTCCCAGATCGTCTCATGAGGGGAACATGCAGATGGAGTCATGCCGGTTCTACGACCGCATGCAGGATTACTGGCCCAGCTGGAGAACATGCACCAGAATGCCCTCAAACCAGATCAGAGCCCACTGAAGGCTCCACAGCATAATCAAAGCAGCATTCATCTACCCACAGGTGACATAATAAGTGGGAGTGTCCAAAAATAGATGAATATAATGACGAATAGATCCAAATCTGCCAGTTGGTAGAGTTGTCCATCATGCATCTGGGTGGATACTCCCATTTGTGATGTCCCTAATGGATAGATTATCAAACCACTTCCTCAAACCTGGTGGTAAAACATGGGCCCTTTAAAGACACAGCCTTTAATGGTCTTAATGCGTCTGAAAAAGTTGGATTGACTGAGCATCTGGGGGCCATGTGAGTTTGTCAGGTCCACAGGTTTCAGTTTTATCTTTTTTACAATACAAACCAAAAGGAGTATAATTCAAACCCACTTTGGGGTACACTGAGGGTTAAGGCCCATGAGTTCACAGAAGAATGCCATTAAAACGTTTTATGGAACACAACATGCCTAGTCGATTAGTACTCAATCTGTGCCGAGGAACAGCTGGTTCAACTGTGAACATCCTTTCAACATTACCAAGAAAATCGAAGGAATTTATTTTTATGCTTCCTCACATGACGAAGTGTTGGTTAAAAGATAGGGCTGGAGTCAAATGACACAGCAAAACATTAGATCGCATGCTTTAGATTGTTGAAGAACCCGAGTTAGAAGAAAGGTTCCACTAAAAAAATCGTGGTGATAAAATCTATATTGTGATATATTGTGATGATCTTGCCATCATTACGCAACACACAAGCTCTCTGGGATCTGGGGAGGTTTACCCATGTCTGGTACGTGATGATGTTCCTTAGGAGAACTCTCTGGACTGGACTGTGATTCCTGAGGAACCTCAAGCCCAGACTCTAGTTCTGCTGGCTGGGGGGTAGCCTCGAGAAGAACATCAGTCACAGGTTCTTCCGGGGTCTGGTTCACGTTTAGGTCTTGGGCCTGGGTGGGTTCTGGTTCTGCTTGGGTGGGCTCTGGTAAAAGTTCTGGTTCTGGTGAGAAGTTGTTGGACTGGTGCAGGGGTGGAGGCATATTCTGGTGCTTCCCCTGAGTGTCCACGAGAGGGAACCCGCCCAGAGACCCATGGGTTTGGTCTGGTGAGGCTTCACTCACACCCTTGGTACTAGATACCTTCTGCTGACCAGCACACTGAGCTCTCCATTGGCCCTTCCCCGTTTTAGAACCCCCATTGTAACCTGGAATATAGCACACATAGTATCTACCACAACCTCTGAAGATAGTACATATCGATTGATGGCAAACCAATGCACAGGAAGACCAGTGCACAGAGAAGACATTGGTCGCTATACAGTAGACAGAGGGTTTTTTTTATGGATATAGATGTGGTAGCTATGGATACAGAGGTGGTTGTTAAGAATAAATAGCAGGTTGCCATGGATACAGAGGTGGTCACTATAGATACAGAAGTGGTGGCTATGGATACACAGCTTTCAGTTACAGAGCTGACATCATGGGTGGATGGGCAGTAAACATCAGCTAACTTTAGCCATGTTTCCCTGGGCTACGCAGCTGGGCCACCAACCCCTACAAACCACCACTCATTCACCAGTCAGTTCGCCCACGTGACCTGATTCACATCCCATCAAACACAAAAATACACCAACATGAGATCCCCCACAGCAGTGCAGCAGTGGGGATTTGTAATCATTTTGTGTTTCTATTTCATGTAAAAAAACAACAATGTGTGCTTACCACCATTGAGTCCTTTAACTGTAGCGCCAGGCCCATTCACTCCAGCGCTGGGCCCCATAGCTGCAGCACTAGGCGAGATGGCTCCAGTATCAGGCGCTCCATAACCTGAGAGGAAACACACCAGGAATGCTACCAAAGCTACGGTCCTCCTGATGACCTAACCGGTCCAAGTCCATGCGATGGAGAAAGATTGGGTCACGTGATTTGAACTCACCCTTCTGATTAGCTCCATATCCATTCCCTAAGCCCCCTGCTGCTGCCAAGGCGGCGTCGTAACCTTGACAACAGAATGAGCAAGAAGATGCTGGTAACCTTCTTCTTCTTCTTCTAACCATTGGTAACTGGAGTGTTATTTCACAGGCTTCCGACTAGAGATTAGCTTTACAATTAGCTTTAACTTTAATGTGAGCTCCACACTGCCATTAAATGTAGCTTTCGCTTTACCATTAGCATTTGCTTTAGCATTAGCTTAGGCTTTACCAAAGGCTTTACAATTCACTTTAGGTTTACCATTAGCTTTGGCCCCGTATCCTTGAGAAAGTCCATCACTCCCAGCACCGTAACCTGAGGAGGACAGAGTTTGACATCTCAACTCACTGTTTTGAATGCTACCTTTGATCAATATTTGTTTTGAGTTTTAATAGTATGTATAGTCTGATTAATGAGTTGGGTCGAAAGCCCCCAGTTCTTTACCATTTGGTTGAACTCCGTATCCATTTGGAACACCAGCATAACCTTAAGCACACAGAGAAAACTGTCAAGTCCACCCATTGATCCATCTTCCATTAAAGGTATGTGGTCAACCATCCATCTCTCATCAGTGAGTATATTGTTGGTTCTGTGCTCCAGGTTTACCTGCTGCCTGGCTGGGGTTGCCCAGTCCTGAGAGGAAACCAAGACAAACAGAGGTTCAGCTAACACACCTAGCATCACATTAGCATCAACCAAGCACCATAATAGCGTTAAACTAGCATCAACCTAACATCACACTAGGAGTATTGCTCTGGTCATCACCTTTGGCCTGGCCTTGGTTTCCCTTGGCGACACCGGCTCCAGCACCATAACCTAGTGACGACACAAAGGAACAGGAAGTGTGTTGTTTCATGGCAACCACAAACAAAAATAGAATAAACTATAGAGGCTTACCTATAGCATTGCATGTATGTTGTGTATATATTATCAATGTTACTTATGAATGTCTAATGTCATTTCAACAAACCGTTTCCTTTGGCAGCTTGTCCATTACCCAAGCCAGCGTGCGCACCATAACCTGAAATATACATTGTTATGTTTACATGACTTATGACATACTCACATGATGTCTGTGTTTGTGTTTATATGTTCATGAATTTGAGATAATATATATCAATCTACTAACCGTTTCCTTTGGTTCCTTGTCCATTAGCTTGTCCTAGATGCGCACCATAGCCTGAAATTCATAATTATACCCTGTGTTATATCCATCTACTGCAGTATGTATTCATAGACAGATATGTATCTTTCAGTCCGTCTCGTTCAAACAGAATGACATTTAAAAACTAGAGTGAATTACCACATTTTCATGTTTTGAAGAGCAAACAAGCTGTAAACAAGACAACACTGAACCTACATTAGATACTAAAATAGTGGTTACCATTTAACCTGGCTCCATAGCTGTTAGGGCCCGCTGCAGCTGGCTGGTACCCTGCAGGATTAAATATTATCAGTATTTACACAAGTAAATATCAAATGGAGTCGGATGCCATTTTTTGCATCATATTGATAATTTCAGCTGGAGGAGAAACTCATTTACCGTTTGGTTTCGCTCCTTGACCGCTCTGAGTGCCATAACCAGCTGGAACAAACAGGAAAACATCTTAATTCACAACATCATCGAGAAAATGGTTTCAGGAGTCTAGCACGCACTATGGCCACAAAAAACCATCACGCATTCTGATGTAAGTCCGATTGGCTAGTTACTCATATAGTTTATGTGGTAGTTCTTGTAATATTTATTAGGTCATTTATCATATCGTAGTATCTGGGAGTTAATGTGGTGGTTAATAGGTTAGTTGATAGGTTACTTAATGTGGTAGTTCATATAGCTAGTGTTTAGCTTCTCCACCTGGCTTGGGCCCCTTCATCCCTCTGGGGAGGAACCCAGCTCCCAGCGCTGCTCCGGGCCTCGGGTACCCAGCACTCCTCTGCAGTGCTGGGGAACCTGGAGAACCACAGCAGGAACACAGTCATCCACTA
>OMKI01010287.1:0-11982 GCA_900302315.1 Phycis blennoides | reverse complement strand
ATTGTAAAAAAAAAAAAAAAAAAAAAAACAAAAACATCCCCCCCCCCCCCCCCCTTGCTCCAACAGAGCCCCATCCCTGCAACAATATTACTGTACCATTCGACAATCTAGTATTGACTACTCAGTCATTACTAAACTCAGATGCAGGTCAGCAGCAGGTAGAGATTAGGCATGTACGGGGTCGAACCCAGAGCCTGTGAATTGGGAGCACCTCAGTACACCTCAGTGCAGTACCAAGCCCCCCCGGTGACGCCATCCAGCCTCACTTCTCCTCCTGTGTAAATATGTAACCCTGCCACGTGAACACACCTCTCGTTGAACCTCCCCACCACGTCCTGGTGCGCCTCCGTCCTGTACCGAGAGTGAACATCCTGCAAAACCCAGACTGCATTATTCCACGGCTCAGAGTAAAATCACAGGTAAAAATAACATGTACACAGGAGACGGACACGCTGAAGACACACCATAGTCATGGTATACAGCTGCTTGAGGGAGTTCATCGTCCGGAGCAGAATCACCACAATCCCACCTCCCTCAACAGTCTCCACCGTCCTGGCTAGCAGGTTAGGAGTGAGTGCTTCAAAGTCCTGAGACACAGAGAAACATACGAAATGAAGCACATACGACAAACGTACTTTGTTTATTTCATAAATGGCAATCTGGAGGCGCGTGCGGCTCACCTGTAAGACACACATGCCAAAGGTGTTTCCGAGGATCTTGTGGGTCTCTTTGTAGTAACAATATCGGATGTTGGTTGCAGCGACAAAAAGCTCAAATGGATCGTCCTGCTTCAGGTTAAGGGTGCCGGATTTTATTTTCTTTTGGAGTTGTCTCATTCGCTTCTTTCGATTGCTGTAGAACAACGTGATTTTAGGTTCTGGACACATTTGGTATATAATGAAATATACATGTGTTATGTATTTCACGCCATATACACGGTGGTTACCTGCTGAACCCAAGCTCTTTTTTGTAGCACCACAGAACAGAGGGTCGTGCTTTCACCGCAGCTTTTGACAACATGTGATGCAGGATAACCACCTGAATTAAAGAGTGCAAATCGATCAGCGCTGAAACATGACGGCGGTGCAAGTGCGCAAAGAATACCGGAGGGCTGTTTCGGATGAACCAGAGAGAAATAAACGACACGTACCTGGTCTTTTCCGCGGTCGCCGACAACAACGAACATCGTCCGATGTTGCAAAGCAACACCATTCTCAATCTGAACACGAATCCGATTATCAATCTTCTTTCGAAAAGTAGCCATTTTCGTAGCGCTAAAACAAAAATAAAGTTTATATGAGAACTATGACACATGCATCGCTTACGGACGCACACGATCATTAAACAGTAGCCGACCGGTGAGAATTCATCTTTACATTCTTGTCAAAACAGAATTAAGACCATAAAACTAATGTACATAGAATACGCCACAATAACTGGTGAAAAACGAGTATTACCTTGTGTGTCAACCGGATAACTGGAATTAAATCATTAAAATCCAAAGATTTTAAAGAAGCCTCATAGTAAACCAGTTATCATGCTGTTGATAAACTCACGTGGGGACACCAGTGAGTGAAGGACCCCGGTGACGTATATTCTACGCGACGCGTCATTCCAAAAGCTGCCGCAACTTCAGCCTTTCATCGTTTGCTGCCGAGTGCTGCAGGCATACTTGAAGCCAGGACTCAGCATGCATGTTCAGTCAGAAATTAGATTGAATGTCATACTTCACAGTTCAATCGAGGACAGAAGCAACCATTGATGGAATATTTATATTATGCATAAAGGGATAGATACATTAGATTCAACATTGTATATTCAACAAATGCACAGATTAGGGCAAGGGTATGCAACACATCTTTATTGAAACTTTTGAAGCAACATCAATTTACAAAGAAATGGAACCATTCAAATGAACAAATGTTCTTTATAACCAAAAGACTAATTAAAAATAAGGGCTGAATAGGGAGAAAACTATTTTAAGGTTTGGACCAGCAGTGGCAGGTGTTTTATTCATACAAAAAAATAACTTAAATGAGTCTTTCAAGTTTACAGGAATATTGAACGTGGGCCGGCGCAAAACCTATGATTGGATTTACACTTCAAACTTGTCTCGACTAAAAACGTTCATATTATAAGCCATCAACGTGGACACACCTCGATTAAAGAACCAGGAAAATACCACCGATTTAAAACAAAGAATGGACAGAAATGAGCTGGAACAAACATCGTTTGGATTCTTTGAGTTTGCAGTGTGGTGCCAGTTAGTCACAGTCAATATTCAGGCGTTCAGGAGCGCATGGCCTGAGCACCTCCTCGCGCTGCTCCTCTGGGACCCTGGGCCGCTCCTCGCTTGTAGTTCTGTTGGTACCCGTCCTGAGGAGTAGAAGAACCGCGTGAGAAAGAACGCACCAGAACAAGCCAACCGCCCACTGAGAACAACCAGGACCACTGGGGTCGGACCGGTGGCCTCACGAGGGCGAACCGGACTGCATTACAGTGCAACATTCACGTCAGCGTTTGCTGAAACGCGTGCTTAAGTCCTGCGGTGAAAAAGGTGTAGTGACGCTGCACCATTAGTGGTGCAACGGTGCAGCAGATCAACACTGAGCTCCATCAAGGGAGACCTCAGAGGCCCAAACAGGACGTCTCAGTAACGGGCCCCATCCGGTGTTAGTGTAAGAAAAGCTTCAGCATTACAGGAGATGTGCTGAGTTTACGGGCCGATGAGGTCAGTTGGCATCTGGCAGGTATAAGTTGCTGCAATGGCATCCACCATCCCAATGACGTGATCAATAGCAGCCGTTCAGTGCACTTTCATACCCGTTGGTAGTTTCCATTGGGGTAGTCCCGGGGCGTGGTGAACTGAGTCTGACCATATCCAGAGTTAGGAGTATTGGTGAAGGGAGTGCGATAATTTTCATAACCACCTACAAAACAAAAGTACAATGTTTCACATATACTTATGCTTGTGTACGCCATGTGGCGGATGCTTTCATCCAATGCAATGCGTGCACACGTTGTTGGTGTGGGAGGCCCCGCCCCCCCAACCAGAGGGGACCATCTTTACAGCCTTTTGGGGGGACGAACACGGTCACAGCGGCACAAGCAGAAGGACTGACGAGTGCTGTTTAGAGGCCGTCCTCTCATTTGAGGCCCATCCCCCTTCACACCAACCGGCTGATCAGCAGCTCTGCTCCGGGGCTGGGGAGTCGAACCCTCGGCCACTGCCACTCTAACGCCACGTTTGGGGGGGGGGGGTCCAACGCACCTCTGAACCCGTTGGAGGAGCCCCTGTAGCCGTTCATCACGCCCCGCGCCCCGCGGGCCCCGCCGCGGGACGCGCCCCTGCTGTTGTAGAAGGACTGGCCCTGCCTGCCGAAGGCCGGGCCCTGCGGCGAGGCCTGCGGGAGGCCACCCGCCGGCTCCGCAGAGTGGAAGGCACCGCCATCTGGAACCCACAGGGGGGGGGGGGGCGGTGAGCGGGGAGAACGCGGTCAACATTTCAGTTCACACGACGCGGTGAAAACCACGCGGCTAAGTCCGCCTCACCGGACTGCAGCTGCTGCTCCGGCGTGTCGGACGGCTCCGTGCCGTGCGGTGCCTGGCCGCTGAAGCCCTGGCTGTAGCTGCTTTGGTATTGGCTGGCCTGGGTCAAGGCCTCCGTCTCGCTGGCCGGAGGGACCGGGGCGTTGAGGTTGAACACCTGACGGCGACACCAGAGTTTCGTTGCGGTCACGCGGAGGCGGAGACGCCGCGGCCAGAGGGTTCGACAGGCGCTGAGCTCCTCGAGGACGACACACACGCACGGCGGCGAGCAGAACGCGTTCACGCCGGGTGTCGAGGGGAGGGCCTTACCGTCTGCATGGACTGGAATGGTGCGGCGTTGACGTTGATTCCGCTGCCGTGGGGAGCCTTGGAGACGGGCTGGAAAACCTGCGTCTGGGAGGCCGAGGGCAGCGCTGTGGGGGGCTGCTCTGACAAACACATGGGGGGCTGAGCAAAGAGGAGCGCCGATTAGAATACATTACCCCGTTCATAGTGGAATTCAAGAGCAGCACGTACAACCACCATTTTACAACGTTGCATGCTTACAATTGGCGGGTTCAAATTTCTTTTTTTCCCCCATCTATTGAAGTAGACTGATGGACACAAGTCAACTGGTGCCCCCTATTGGCAAGCAGATTCATTTGTGAAAGGGCCCCTATTCCACCACCAGGTGTGAGCGTGATTAGTCATTACAAGCAGTTTGAACGAATGTAATGTTTTGGCTCCAAAGAGGGGAAAAAAAGGCCGCATGTGCACAACGTTTTCATTGACTTTCCCATAACTTCATGAGAAGCCTTCATTGAAGTAATTACCTGAAGGGTTTCTATGGACTCTGTTGAAGGCCTGGGATCCTGTGCGTGGGAGGTCTGATACAGAGGCGGTGGTGGAGGGGAGACGATGGGAACCTGAATGGCAGCATGCACTCACATTAAAGGACGAGCGTACAAGCGGCTTTGGTACAAACTGTTGAGACGACGGCCAGCGTCACCACCAGAGTGGACGAGGACGTACTTGCGTGGGCTCAGACTGAACAGGAACGGCGTTGGGTTGTGAGAGGCGAGACTCTGGGTGAACTAAAAACACAAACGGCATCAAATAAATCATCTCTGTATCATCCACTCCAATCACACACACCGACCTGAGCCGCGTGCGTGTCATCACACAATCACAATCACACGATCACAAAATCACAATCACACGATCACACGAGCGGATTCTGCATTCTGGGCACCGGCGGGTTGGGACCGCGAGCCGTACCTGGCGGACAGACCATCTGCGGCAGGTCCACGATCTGAGGAGGCTTCATGGGCTGGGCCGACACGATGGCCGGATCGAGAGGTGGCCCCTCAAACTCCAGCATGGAGTCCTGACGAGCACCGACAAGAGCGTTTCAAAGCAACGTCAAGCGAGTTTACTCTGGGGAGATGTTGACCCCCACCGGCCGGACCCTCACCTGCATGAAGTTGTACGTTCCCTGCATCTGCTCCATCAGGTCCTGCACCACACGCTTGCGGACCAAGGGGTCGCTGGGAGGAGAGGCGGAGCCGAGGCTCACCTGGCGGGGACAGCTCACCTGGCGGGGACAGCTCACCTGGCGGGGACAGCTCTCCAGGGGCAGGGAGGCGGGCGGGGGCGGCACCGCCTGCTGCTGCTGCTGCTGCTGCTGCTGCAGGACCACCGCCGCCTGGGAGACGGCAGGTGGGGGTCGGGTGGTGCCAGAGGAACATAGAAGATGAGCACCCTAGAATAACCTCAATGAAGAGGAGGTTCAAGTGGAGACCCCCCCCCCCGGGGCCCGTCATCCTACCTGGGTTCCTGTGGTCCACTCGCCCCCCTGGACCTTCTCATCGGTCCGGTATGCACCTTCTGGAATGAACTGTCTGTTTACAAACTGGAGGACGGAGGAGGCCCATCAGTAACGGCAAACCGCAGTGACGACGACACAAGACGTGGACAGCATGCAACCTCTTGACCCTTGAGAGCGGTAATGAGAGAAACCTGGCGTACCTCTGTGGCCTCCACCTCAATGGGCTCCATGTACTCCTCCATGACTTCCCCCTCTGAGGAGCAAACACTGAGTGAGTGGTCCAATCCAACCCTTTGATTCAATTGAGAAGATTGAACTAAAATAGGGAAACTAACTAAAAGGGAAAACAAGCTGCAGGATTCCAGATGAATGACCTGACCTGGCTCAACGCTCTGCTCCTGCACCTCCGATGGCTCTACGGCAGCTCCTGCTGGAACCTCCTCCTCATCATCATCATCATCTTCGTCCTCCTCATCCTCCTCCTCCTCCTGCAGCTGCTGCTGCTGCTGTGGCGGCTCCCTCTCCTCACGCATGCCGTTATGGTGGGCTGGCGCCCTGTCGAAGTATCCACTCAACAGAACCTGGTCCAGACTCTGCTTCAGGGCCTTGTCTGGGGAGAAGACAAGGCTTGTGTCGGCCATGAAGAGGAACCATGAGGAGGAACCATCTAGAGTCATGGCATCGTTTGCCCTACAGATGGATTAAAACCATATGAGCCTTTTCAAATTGGTTGGTTGGTTATTATGGCTAATATTATGGCCAATATGGCTGTGAAAAGAATTGGCCATGCAGTAGATACAGTACACTCACTTAACAGGCCCCAAAATGATCTCTCAGCGTTCCTTCTCATTTCTACGGTGATATTTCAACACTGCATTGCCAAACGACGTGTGTCCACAGTGTTGCAACACGAATGGTAACTTAACTTCAGAGGTGTTTTTAGGAACACACATTCTAAAGCACACTATTGTTGGCTGGTGCATGTTAAAACCATCTTTTTTTTTTTACCAGGATCATTTGTTCTGTCAAATAAAGACGATGCAGCGACACCATGTTGCTCAGGTCTTACAGATTCTTAGCACGTCGCTCCGCCTCACAACAGATCAGCACTTCATTGCAATACCCACCAAAGCTGGCTTTCATAACAGACTACAACCTTTATACCAAGACTTGAAATGAATCATTGTTGCACAGTACAGATGCAGCTGCAAGGCACTCACACACACACACACACACACACCTTTTGATGCTTAAAGCAACACAAGACAGAACTTCCTCTTTAGCAATAGCCCGCAGCCGAGCGCACACTGGTGCATTAATAAATACAGAAGCTCTAAACCAATCACGGCAGGGAGAAGGGGGGGAAATTGGGTCATGGAGATCGTTTCATGCTACAGAGCGCTGGCCGGTGGAGTCACACGCGGCGGGGCCACTGGCACCCTGCCCCACTGCCCCGCCAGAACACGCCCACGGTGCCCGGGACGACGACTGCAGCAGTTTTGGGTGCAAGTACGACGCCAGACGGCTGAAAACGCACAAACACTCCCAATAACCCCAAGGCACCATAATCCACACCTCAACGCCACGGACACGCTTCATAAACAAGGCTACGGCAACAGGGCGCAGGCAGCGCCGGCAGGGCGTGTCCTCGCTCGGTGACATTCAGTCCCACCCAGGAGAGCGTTGGGATTCTGCGCCGGCAGGGTGGACTCAAACATCAAACGTGGTTCACCGTTAGCCAATTAGCATCACCCATGTTTCTGTTCAGCAGCATTCATTTAAAAATAAATAAATAAATAAAATACAATGGCGGACAGCGAAGGACCAGGTGAAGCCACCCAGAAGATTACAAATCGCACTCAAACCCCGTTGTAATAATCATATTGTGAAGTCCTTGCCGATTGTCGTCCCGAGTTCATGTGGACGGGCCGAGCGGCGGCCAGTGAATACATCATCTCAAACACACGCTGGCTGACGGAGCACTTTGAGGCAGTTGAGAGCCTGTGATCAGCAAGTGGTACTGCACATTGATTTTTTTTTTTTCCATGTGGAAGAAAATGGTGGACAGACATGGAAGGAAAAGTCAAATGGGGAAGTACTGCAAGAAAACCAGCGAGCATGGAAAATTGATTTTCAGCCAAAAGTCAAACCATTAGACACTCAACCATTTGGATTTCTTCTTTACGTTCATGTTTTGAACACAACCAAACTCCTGTTTAGACAGCAGTACTGTAGCAGCAATAGCAAGCCACAGCATACGGCTCTGCCCCGGATGATGTTCTCATGGAGTGGACTTACATGTTGTTCCCACCACAGCCTTGTCCCTCCCTTCCAGTAAGTCCCAGAGGTGTGAGGATGCATCCTCATACTGGTCGGCCAACCTACAAAAATAAAACAAAATACATTTTTACATGTGTTGTACTTGCATGTGTGAATCCATCCCGATCGATGCAGCCAAAGCAATCCTGGACGCAAACCCTGCGGACCCACCTGACGCTCTGGTCCCGGTCCGGCCCGACCAGCTTGTAGAACTCGTCCAGGGCGCTGAGGTCTGCGTCTGAGAGCAGCGGAGAGCCCCCGACGCCGTGCCTCAGCTCCCGCCGGACCGCCTCGTCCCCGAGCCGGTCCAGGAGGTACTGCAGCTCCAGCACGTTCTTCAGCCTCTTCTGCTCCACCTCCTCGCGCAGCAGCTGCTCCCGCCGCACCGTCTTCTTCACAGCCTTCTGGATCTGGTGGTGGTGGGAAGAAGGGGGTCCGGGGGAGTTAGACTGGTGATGACACGCTACGGTACTGCACCACTCTGTGAGGATCCCTTGCATCTGCTTACATCCTGCCCCAGCGTCACAAAGCCCTTCTGCAGCTCCCGGGCGAACTCCAGGTTATTGACGATTTCCTGGTACTTGGTGAGAGCGTCCTGGAGGAGAACAGAGGGGGGGGGGTTGAGTACGAAGTCAATGAACGGACCAACAATACGTGTAACAGATGTCTTGTCCACCCACCAGCTGGTCCTGGTTGAGACGCTCCCCTTTATTTTTCTTGGCTTGATAGTCATCCAACTTGCCCTGTAACAGTCAAATCAAATACAATAGCATTTACCCAAATATAGAAATAGTTCAACATGGATTATGATAAAATGATGGGAAAATACATTAGAACTCTGAAACAAAAACAAGACAGGGAGGATGACGGCATTCACCTTCTTCTTCTCCATGTTGCGAACCTTCTTCTCAATGACACACAGGACTTGCTTCAAAACCTCGGACTGTCCCGCTAGTGATATTTGGCCCAATGATGCTGGAGCGGATCCCACATCTGGGCTGGCAGCCTGAACTGTCCTGTTACCATTCATAGCTGAGGGCATCTACACAAATGTAAGTATAACGGACATGGGTATGAAACGGCAGGAATAGGAAACCGTACATGCAAAATAACTGTCAATTAAAAATATCCACAATAAATGTGTCAAAGAGTCATACATTGTCATGGCAGCATGCAAAGTGCCATACCAATTGAATCCAACAGCTTCACAACAATTTGTACACATAATTCCCAGCGCGGGTACTGGTTGCTACTGCCAGCCAAACAACACTCAGTGTCACGCAACAATAGACCAAATAACATGAAAATAAATCTGTTAGCCTGTAATCACAATAGGTTGGTATACTGGCCTTGCCCGCACTATCGTTGATGCGGCTAGCAGAGTTAGCACTGCCCCTTGACAAAGCATCTTTTTGCAAGGCTATGGTTAGCTTGCTGTCCAAAATAACAGCGTGGGCTAGCTGCAAGCCGGCGAGTTATCCTAGATTATAGGACTCTAAATGTACCCACCTTTATATCCTATATCCACAGGGGGAAGGTGTTAGCGCAGTACACAGATAAGGCAAGTAGAACAGATGTGCTGCTTTATTATTATCTTTTTCTCTAGTGTGGGATCCGCCCCGCCGGCCTCACCGACAACTGAGACGGTTCGAAAGGCGAAGAAACTCTTTATAAAGACGAAGGTCCGGTTTTAGGTGTCAGGTATGTGCCGTACAAGAAAAAAAACTGCTGAAAATACACCACACACATCAATAAAAATGGATTTTAGATTTGTTTATATTCAAAAAAGACCGCAATACAGTTGTTGCTCAATGTTTGATATGTACAAAAGAACATTACAATTCCGATTTAGTTTCTGCACCGGCACGATAAGGTCAAGCCACTTGGCAGAATCTGCAAAATCATTTGCATTTGTTGCTGATATTTGTGGGAGACAATTCTACATTAATTTAAAATAGGTTAACAATAATACAAACATGTGTCTACTACGTATCAAAGCCCCAATATTCCTAATAATGCACAAACCTGAATCGTCATTAAAAAAACAATATGTTTATATTAATGATGCCTAGTTATGAATCAATGCATCTTTATGTGGATGGCTTCAAGTCGATCCAGTCTCTAGAGAGAGAGATCGAAGGTGTCAGTGGGTTCCACACCTCTATGGTTGGACATTAAGAACCAGGCAGCCCATGATTATCTGCATCTAGTCAGAAAGAATGCATAACAAGCTGAAATACATGTTGACAACATTAACACTTTAAGAACACAAACATTTAATTAGGCTGTAGGCAGTAGGATATATCTGTGCGAAGAATATCAACCTGCATAAAAATGACGATATTTGTCAGGAGAGGGCAGTAAAACACTGAGCGAAAGACGTATACACACATCTGTAAAAACGTAGTGACGTGACCGTTACAAACACAAACAACGGCTCAGGTTTATCATACAAACAATAGCTCATGTTCATTGCAATTTAGCACCATCTCTCGCTCTTCCTCCCCCCCCCCCCTCTCTCTCTCTCTCTCTCTCTCTCTCACACACACACACACACACACACACACACAAACAGTTTCAATAGAATAGCATGTGATGAAGTGAGAAGTTAATATTGTTAGTTATATGGGTTTAAATGATGTATTCAGGGATATCACTCTCCAATACAATTAGAAATATCGTGGAAGGACCTCATAAGGGAAGTTGATTGTAAAATACAGGAAGCCGCAGGCATGACCATGCGGATCTCTCGATAGTCTGTTCTCTTTTTGGACTAATACTGATTAGGCTGGTATCCACACGGCCAATGGGGCTCTTTCTTTGACTCATTTCCTCTGCCTGCTGTACTTCACCCAGAAAACAACACCACCCACAGCAAGGCCTGGGTGGTGCTCCCCTGACCTCTGAACCTTCATCCCTCAACCTGGTGGGGCTCTCCCTCCTCGCTGTCTCGTTGCTTTGTTTTCAGGATTTTGTGGGATTTGGGATATTCAGCGGCATATCCTCAGTTTACAATAACAATGAAGGCCTATTGTGTTTTTATTGTCTCATGGCAGAATTGTTGAGCCACCCATTGGACTGGATTATGAAAGAACAATGGTTTAAACCAACATTCTGCGTTTGCTCTTGAACCCCACCGTGCCTTCAATGCTCCGGGAATCAGGAAGCCGTACATAATGTGAAGTGAGACAACCTCCCAGAGAGATTGCGCAGCACTTTAACCGTTTGTATTCCTGAGTGCCGTGCGGCATTTGGTACGACTGATACCCTCTGTAGACGACAGTCTAAATGATGTTCCATGTTCCTTCTATGTAAACAGTCACGTTTTTTCTCGTTCTCTTCTCCTTCTCTCTATTCTTTCCTTGGTGAGAGGAGGTGTCTGCCCCACATGTTCACAGCCTCTCTGACACTCAGAGTGAGAGCGTTCCAATCTGATGGCACCGGGGCGCCATATTTCTTCTCATGGCGGGCTGTATGTGTCGCCGCTATCACACACAACCATCTGGAGACCGCCTGCCTATCTGGAGAGCCATGAGGCTGGGTGCCATCATGAGACTCACACACACACACACACACACACACACACACACACACACACACACACACACACACACACACACACACACACACACACACACACACACACACACACACACACCCTCTCCCCAACCAGCCTGCAGGAAAGCTTCATCTGTTGGCTGCACATCCTTTGGGCTGTCTTTGTCGAGCACAGGAAGTGACGGCGAACGAGCATCGATGCGGTTTCCACTGCAGGCCGATTTACATTTCACCTTCCAAAGGTTTGGTTTGGCCTCAGTGTGTTACAGTGAGGCCAGTTACAGACACTTATAACACACACCGCTCTGTGAGGCAGGTGGAAACACTCTGGTCACCGTCACATAAAGCAACCACACACAACATTCTACACCTCCAGTCCTGATTCGTCTATCGTTTAATAACTACGAGTTGGACTACAGTAGCTGCTGCCTTTTTCCTCACCGGTGTTCCTGAGAGTGTACGGCCACTGCATGTTGTGTGTAAGGTCACTGCATGTTGTGTGTAAGGCCACTGCATGTTGTGTGTAAGGCCACTGCATGTTGTGTGTAACGCCACTGCATGTTGTGTGTAAGGCCACTGCATGTTGTATGTAAGGCCACTGCATGTTGTGTGTAAGGCCACTGCATGTTGTGTGTAAGGCCACTGCATCCAGCTGCTGTACGGCCACTGCATGTTGTGTGTAAGGCCACTGCATGTTGTATGTAAGGCCACTGCATGTTGTGTGTAAAGCCACTGCATGTTGTGTGTAA
>OMKI01010283.1:0-10452 GCA_900302315.1 Phycis blennoides | reverse complement strand
CCCTCTTTTTCCCCCCCCCTTTTTCTTGCCCTGCCCCCCCCCCCCCCCCCCCCCCCACCCGAGGAGGACTTCTGCTTCAGAGATGATCACCGATTGGGTAACAGAATTCTTCTATCGTGGTCTCTGTTCATTGACCCACTTTCTACTTCAGAGCCCTTCACCTCCGCCACACTCCTGTGGGGGCAGTGGAGCGCCGCATGATGCCAGGCTCACAGCTGTTGTTTGATAATGAAGGGCAGGGCCAGTCAGAGGCCTCCTCCTTTAGGTTTGGCGAATAACCACGGCTGCTTCTGTGGTCTCGGTTTCAGGAGTACCAGACCAAAGTACCTTCAGATGTTGCTTTGCCCACCTCTGGTTGCACAGCATTTCAACCACTTTATTTTATCCACTGTCAGCGTTTTTGAAGTACAAAACAAGTCCAAATAAGTATGTACCAATGTGAGATTACAACTCTTTCACTGTCAAAGTATTTCATGCTGTTTATGACTTTAATGCCTCACATGATAGCCTGGGCTCCGGGTCTCTGGGAGATCTTGGTGCTCAGGTCAATCATCTGGACCTTCAGGATCTCCGGGACGTTGGGCAACTCTCTCACCGTGATGGAGGTCTTAAACAGCTTGAAGTTGATTACAACCGCCACGTACTGCAAAGGAATTGAAATTATATCATAACATATCATTATCATCGTTATATCACAGTCTTACCAACATCAACACAGGCAAGGCAGGGATCTACATGAAGAACAGGTAGGAACACACAGACCAACAGGAGACCACATGATTGAGAGACATTGGAGTGACAGGTGGACAGTGGTCTTCAGTGGCTAACATTGGTTGAGTCTGTGGTTCACCTGCGAGGGTGTGGCCAGGTTGGGACTGCTTCCACTGTAACCAATGGCAGTGTAGAGCTTCTCCTTCTCCTCTGTGGTCATGAGGTCCTCCAACCCAGAGCCTGAGGATCAGAGCAGGACCACAGACTGTAAGTAAGACAGTAACGGACTGTAAGTAAGACAGTACCAGCACCACCCAAGACGTGGTGGCAGCCAGGCCCAGAGAAGAGGGGTCAGCGAGGCTCACTCTCAGGCTCCTTCGATTCCTCCAGCTCTTCCTTCTTGGGTTTCCGGCTGAAGAAACTGAAGAAGCCTCCTCCGCCCTGCTTCTGGGCGTCCGCAGCCTTCTTCGCCAACACCTTCTGGCCCGAGCGGATCACCTGGTGGAGGGACAGGAGGTGATGGAGGCAGAATGAACCCCAACCGTGCAAGAACAGTGCTAGTGGAATACTTATGAGAGGGTGATTAGGTTTTGGTCGAAATGCTCCGAACGGTTCCAAATAAAGGGGTAGCACCGGTACGGAAACCTTTCTGTCTTGGTGGAAAGGGGTACAGGGGAGTGGCAAAAAAAAAAAAAGTATTCAAAATGAATGTAAAAAATGTCAATAGAATCTATCCGAATTGTTATTCGGGTTTGACAGAACAAGACACACACTATGGGAGCGGCTGAATACTCCATTGGAATATAAAGGACGTCAATTGATTGGCAAATGAGAGAGGGAGAGTTGAACACAGATGGACAATCTCCACATGGACAATGTCATCAGTTAACCTGGGGTCTTAACGGGCCAAGTCAATGTATATGTTTTCAATGGGACCATTCTACACAAGCTACAAAGGAACATTTGTTGGTATTGTACCTCCATCTTGGCCTGCTGTCGGGCCAAAGTGATGTTGAAGACATCCAGAAGTTTCTCCAGGTCCTGTGAGATGAACAGGACAAAGGTGCTCAGCCAAACAAATGATAAAAGATAAAGGTGAGGCTGAGCTGAGACACTGGGCCAACGTGTGTGACACCATCTCCATTTTCCTCCTGGAAAATCGTGGAGCTGAATCACGTCAAAACAACTTAAATATATACATAGAATTATGAACTGGTTCATGCTGCCAGCCCGATGAATGAGAATCAAATCTCTAGATGATTCTGCAGATGAATAGCACCGTATGGGTTTATTGAAAGGTTCCAGCCCGTGTGTAACAGAGGCCCACAGCAGGTCACCTGGATCTGTCTGTCTGTCTCCACACTGAGCTTGCCCTGAGTCAGCAGCCGAGTCTTCCAGGCTCCTCTGTAGGCCTTCAGGTTCTCCCTGTGCTGTCTGATGTCGGGCCAAGACCACATCTTGTTGAGGCGACGGATGTGGACCTCCATGATGCTTTTGTATGCATAGTCCCACCTGGAAGAGAGGCCACCCACACACACACATTTGATATTGTTTATGGATATGTTCATAAATGGTTAGATTTACTAGGTTTTTTTCCCGGCTCAGTGTTCAGAGCCCAACAGCTTCTTCCCTATTGGCTGTCACCCGGCTGATCACTGGACCGCCTCTCACCTTCTCCAGCTACTGAAGACTGGAGTCTTTTACATCATCGTCCAACACCTTAGCTATAGTGTATTCATATTTATACCACTGTCTTTACTGTATATCTTGTCCATAGTGAAATTACCATATTCATATCAACGTCATACCCTATATATGTGTGTATGCATATATATATGCATGCATACATCTTATTTATTATATATTCCACTATACATATGCACAGCCTACAGCATTTTTTCCACTTCTGGTTAAGATAAGATAAGATAGTCCTTTAGTAATCCCCCTTAGGAGAAATTCACAGTGACCAGCAGTACAGTCAGTTAGATGCTAAACTTGTACTTATGCTGCTCATGTGCTCGTGTAGTCTAAGGTAGCATGGTCTAACACAGCATTCAGCTCCCGTCACCCCATGCTGAGCCACCCTGCTGAGCCACCCTGCTGCCACTCCACCACAGCCCCTGAAGGCCCAGCAGCCCACCACAGTTCACATGAAGCAAGCTGATGGACTGACCAGACGCCCGTGTTTCTGTGGACTGGGACCTCGGGTCTGAACTTGCGGTACGGGCCATTCTTCACCATGCGGTCCATGGACTCCAGGAGGTCCACCATGGTGAGATACTGTGGTGGGAGGAGTGGGCAATCATTTACAATGATTTAAGAACAATTACAGTATAAGCTACTGTAACTGGCTGTCCAGTCTGCTGGCTGAATAGGTGGGCTGTCTTGGTTTTCTACTGGCTCGGATAAGTATGTCTCTGACCAACATCATCTGTCACAAACAAGACAATGCACAACCAATGAATAGGAACTATGAAGAGGAGATGTGTGTGCATTCCCAGAAGAGCTAAATATAGCATTGTGTCAGAGACTTTGGAGTTGAATATATTCAATACAGTTCAACAGCCCAACAGTTGGCAACACACAACTGATACGTTTGAGACTCGTCCTGTCAATCGATTACAGCTAAGCCTTGGTAAACAGTCCAATCCTTCCTCTTACACAGGCTTTGTAGTGAGAGGAAATAGTGTGTGTTGGCCCATGTGTATACATGTATAAATGTGTATATATGTACTGTATATAAATGTGTCTATGTAAACGGATACACTGAACATGTCGACGTACACATGTTTTGGAGAATTGAAATGAGACTCTAGTTGATGGTTCAACTTAATGAATATAACAATATAACAAAGTGTTGTGAAACTTTGCCACGAAACGTCTTTACAAAAGCTCTATATTACCTAACCTAATAAAACCATAATCATATCAGGCAGGAGGGAGCTGGGTTATACTTTGAAAATGAGAGCAAAAAAACAAGCAAGGTGCAGCTGATCCATTGAACGTCCAGACGTTTGACAGAACTGCATGTTTGTGGTACTTGTATGTATGGATGTTGTTCTTCAGTCACACTCAAGTTGTCTGAACACGGCGTCAGATGAAACGGACCACAGACGTCAGACAAAACTGTGTCCAATACTAAGAGAAATAAAACCTGATAAAGGACACAGTGCTGAACTGTCACGGTCTACCAGGGGGATGACTGGTAGACCCTCCTGGGGGCCCAGCTCTCCTCTGCTCCCTGCCACCGGGGGTCTCATGTTGAACTACAGAGATCTGATGGACTTCACCCCGGATTGCATGAGGTGTGAGATCTCATGCCAACATCTGACGATGTCCTGTTACGTACAACGTAACATGTATGAGTGTAGGGATGGCAGGATGAGAGTGTAAGTGTGTTTGTACACATACGTAGTGTGGTGCGCGATGTTCACTGGAGGGCCAGTGAACATCGGCCCGTGTTCTGCTTGGTACCTGTGGTTTGGTCATTTCGATGGCGATATTCTGGACCTCCAGATACAGGTTGGCTTTAGGGGTCTTCAGCTCCAGCTCAGCACTGGGGTTGATACACATCTTAGCAGAGGCAAAGATGGGCTTGAAAACTGCAACCAGAACCACACAGTAGACGTTATCAATTCTATTGAAACATGTTATTAAAATACATGTTATCTTTAAGAGATTCTTAAAGATGTGTGTGTGTGTATAAATATATACATATACATATACAGTGTATATATATACACACATACATACACACATGCGTATATACTGTATAAACACTTACATATAAAACATAAATACACAGACTATACTGTATGTGTGCATATATATGTTTGCATATATATGCACATATAAATTGGTTTACCGCCAAAGCCACAATTCACCAGCATTTGTCGGGCGGTCAGAGGCTCCGCCCCTGTTGGCAGCACATCATGATGGGAGGTGCAAATCATAACCTTCTCTTTTCCTCTCTTTCATCAGAAGTGAGTGGATGTGTGTGTGTGTGTGTGTGTGTGTGTGTGTGTGTGTGTGTGTGTGTGTGTGTGTGTGTGTGTGTGTGCATGTGTGTATGCAGGGTCAGGGTGTGTGAGTGTGTGTTTCAGTGAGCGTGGGTGTCAGTCTCACTCCAACATGAAGGTTCTGAGGACATGAAAGGGACGGTGAGGATCTACATAAAGATCTACATAAAGAGCCCAGAGTGTGGCCCGGACCCACCCTGGCCCGGGGCGCTGTAGCACCAAGGTCCATTTCAAAGGCTTCCTATTCCTTTGACATGCTAATGTAGTCATGAGGCAGAGGGTGGAGGGTGGAGGGCCTTACAGTACTGGTAGTCCACAAGCTCCTGGTTCTTGGTGCTGATGCCTGCTTTAAGCTTGTCCTGGAAAAACAGAAGGTCAATGGAGAAGACATTTACAACTAACAAACAACAAAGTAGCACATTGCTGCTTCTATGGCTGTTATTACGGGTCATAAAGGTACAACACATGAGGTCTGCAGCATATCAAACGTTCATTTGAATGTTCAGTTCTGAGCTCAGTCACACAAGTTTACAGTCTGTTTGTTGTTGCACTACTGATTGATGGCTTTTGTTTACTATGGGAGTGTGCACAATCTTTTTGTATGACTGGAAATTAATGTACTGAGCATTGAAGCCAGAGTAACTGCCTTCTCTTATGATTCCATTTCCTTTTAATAGTTTAGTATTGAGCTAAAGAGATCAACAGTGTGATCTAGAGGAAAAACACGCAACATACTAGTGCCAGTGCTATAAAGCTAAGGTTATTGAAAACAGCTGTATCTTAAAGGTGAACAACTGTATCTTAAAGGTGAACAGCTGTATCTTAAAGATGAACAGCTGTATCTTAAAGGTGAACAGCTGCATCTTAAAGGTGAACACAACTGTATCTTAAAGGTGAACAGCTGTATCTTAAAGGTGAACAGCTGTATCTTAAAGGTGAACAGCTGCATCTTAAAGGTGAACAACTGTATCTTAAAGGTGAACAGCACTTGCATTGTGGGATAAAGTAGCCTCACCTACAGCTTATACTTGTTTGTTCACCACAAACTTAACTACATAATTGTGTAATTATGTAGTGAGTGGTAATCACCTGGATCTCCAGGACCAGCCTTAGTCACATATCCATACCCACAGCAGACAAGCCTTTTCTGGCATTCAACAGCACAGCAAGGTGACATCATTTGCATCATTGGTAGAGCCCACTATTTGTTTTTTCCTCCATTTGTGGCTTTCCTTCAAGCTCCAAGCTACATTGTAATGAAGTGAAAAAGCGTGTAGAAACAAGCTATTGTGGTGATAAACACCTCGCACGTAACGGTGATATGCAAGAAGAGCAGTGGAACACTGTGAGTGGTCATATCACATGACAGCCAACTGCAGAGTAAGAACAACCATGTGACTTCAGCCTGTGCTCACCCAGTACATAGCCAGTGCCCAGCACTGGCTAGGCTGGGCACTCTGAATCATCACCTGATCGTCGCTATAATTAATGCTGATGTTTAGTGATAACATATTCAGCTAAAGCATATTCTACGACTGTATATAAAAAGTCTGACAAATGGAGAGAACAATGCAATGTGCCCATTGAACGACGAGACATCATCAGCAGACCAGTGTCAGAGGCACGTGTTTTCAGTTGAAAGCTTGGCCGGTCCACAAACTGTACGGAGAACTAGTAATTCAGCTTGAGCTGAGAACCTGCCCCAGCTCCGGTCCGGCGGGCGGAGCTCTGCAGAGGTAAAGAGGCTCTCTGTGGGGGGGTACAGGGGAAGGGGTGTTCCTGTACGGCCCCCCGCCTCAGTGGCCAGACCACCACGTGACGGCCACCACTGCACCCAACATAAGTGCAAGGGGATCCAGAAGCCAAGGACGTGGGTGGGTATGGCCTACTGACTTCAGTGAGGACCCTACTTAAGTCGGGTGATGGGGGTCACTGTGTGAGGGGACACCCATCTCTTTGGGAGGTGTGTTACATCCCTCTCTGATATCTGATATCAGAGAGGTAGATATTGGTGTCCATCACCCTAAAGAACCCAGCAGGTGTGTTCAGATTTTGTTGGTTTGCTTGTCATGGTGCAGAACAATAAATGCAGTTACTCTGTTTCTTCCTGGAACCCCAGTGACATCGGGCCTTGTTACAATCACCACACTCTGCTCTCACCTCCCATATGCAGATATGGCCGTGTAAGCATACAAGTCCTGTAGGTTGGACTAACGCAATAGTCTGAACTGAAAATTGGTCTCCTGCTCAGCCATTCAAAGAAAACACTACTGCTATACTTTCATAACAGATCCTGAGGAGGGTCTGGAACACCACCACATCATCCCCACCCTGGGGTCCCTTCGCTGGCTACCAATTCCAATTGGAATGACTGGATTGGAAAATAGCCTGACTCAAAAATGGTCAACCCAGATGCCCCCATGTACCTCGTGACTACAAACTACCTGTTTGTAGTCACAAACACATTGAACAAGAGCAACTTGTTAAAAGCAGAAGAAAACAATTAATAATTTCATACCACAATCACTTCCCAGGACTCTCTGTAGAAGATGGAGCTGTTGACGTTCCAGTAGGCACACAGACAATCCAGGCGACCCAGCTGAGAGGAGAAGACCAGTCACACCATTAAGGCCGGGACTGGTTTGGCAACTTTAAAGACCATGCAGACTATTGAGGAAACAGGTTAAGACAATTGCAGAAAATAACAGCACTAAACGAATGATTTAAAGCTGCAAGCATTGATTATCAGGGGCCAAATGCTGACCATTACAACATGGGTTAATAATGGAGGGATAGCTTCAGTTTAGGTCTGGTGAGGTGCAGTCAAAGTGTCATGATGTTACCTTCAACCCTTCAGAAGTAAAAGCTCTTATGTCACAACACACGCAACACAGCGTGATGCCAATCACATTGCATTTTCATAAACAACCAAGATGGCCGCGGCTGAAGGCCCACACATTTCCTTGCTCTGATTGGTCTGATTCTGATTGCAGGTCCGTCCAATTGTGTCCAGAGGCATTTTGGTCTGCCACTGTAAATAACGCCCTTCAGAAACCGAAAAGGTACTGAGAGGTCAGACTAATACGCATTTGTGAATTGGTCTGGCGATGTCAGGCTAGGGGAGATTCAAAAGGTGGAAACCCAAAGCCCAACTGAGATAATGTCCTTATCATATATAAGGACTTCATGCCAAAGATAGTCTTTCAATTCAATACACGTGATTTCAGTGAGTGTACTAAATGGATTTCAATATTCAGTGGAGGGCAGCATGATTTGAGTCATGTGTTTTGAGTCAAGTGACTATTAATGCTGGTTATATAACTTTGTACACATGCATACAACGTGTGCCCTGAGTGGACAGGTGTGTGTGCAATACTTTGAGAAATAAAGAAATAATAACAAGAAAAAGAAGAAATACTTACTTTTAATAAGAATAAACAGTTCAATGAAATCTGGATCTATCATCATATATAGACATAAACTAGATATAAACTACCTAACACATTGTCCATATTTTGTCCATATACTTGTGTATAATATTTCATGTAGCATGTAGCATGTAGCATGTAGTATTTCTCATGCTAACTATTGCACATTATTGTACTTACTGAGAGCTCTTGCCTGTAAGTATATGTGTATATAATATGATCAATCATATTTTGTCTTTAGCTGCACTGTTCGGTCCATTGTGGCTGGATTCCCAGGGATTAATAAAGTTTTACCTCGCCATCTTTCTAGCTGCTAACATGGATATTGTTTCTGCATCTTCATCGAAGGTGCAGAAACACAACCAAAATAGTATAGAGATACATGTGGAATAGTTCAAAAATGGAACGGACATGAAATGCCAGGAAAGACAAACGTCAAAAGGCTGGATCGGTAATGAGACATGAGACAGAAATCTATACATGATCTACATTTTAAAAGAAACAATTAACATAATAAGTAAACCACTTTTACCATAGTAGTAATCTTGCACCTTGGAACTCCATCCCAGTTCAACACAAGGGAACATTTTCTGACCGCTGAATACACTACCAACCAGTCAAAACAAAGTAGGCTATGTTCCTACTTGTCTCCATATCAATGATTTGGCTGCCAGGCAACATCTGCTTTTAATACATCGAAAATACATGTGTCTGCATTTGATGTCCGTACAGATGCTGTATAATGGAGAGGCTTTCATGAATCAGAACATTAAGACCTACCTTGTAGATAATCTTGGCTGCCTCGTTCAGAATACATGTCTTCCAGTTTTCATCTGCAGTCTGCCAACAGAAATAGTCAGAGGTTCAATAACTGAACGATATCAGGCTTCTAGAGGAGAATGTTTTCAGAAAATAACATGTTAATGAGGTTGTGTGTGTGTGCTTTTCCCACCTGTAGGCTGAGTTCTGCCAGTGTGACTCCCATGGAGAGAGGGCACTCGGGGTCCGACAGCTGTAACAGAACCCACACAGAACCCATCTTCTTCAGAACATGAGCACTTCCACGCAGACACGCCACTGAAAGTTCTACGTAAACATTGGAAGCCCAGAAGGCTGCTGTTTAAATCTTACATCATCCTCATAGCGGATGTGGACGCTGGTTAACTTCACTTGGATGTTCTTAATCACTTGGGCAGCCAGCTTCTCCATAAGAGTGTCCTTCTTCTCTTCTTTGGGCTTTTCTGGAATAATTGCAACACAAAAAAAATCCCATTTAAATTCCTTTAAAGTTACATATTTGTAATTATTTATGTGCCTGGTTGCTAGAGTAGATGCATTAAATCTTTATCTCAGCAATTAAAATCTATACATGAGTATTATATACTTTGGTTTCCTCAATCTCTCAATTCAAAATAGTAAAACTTTGAAGATGAAATGTTTTCTGTTTCTTGCCATCTTTTCAATGGAGGAACAGAACCGCCAGTGAGAAACCCAGAGTGGAGCCACAACCCACCCAGTGAGACAAATGAAACGCTGTTGTTACAGTACCTACCTTGTTTGTTCTCATGACGCTTCAACTTCCTGAAACCCTTTCTAGGCTTTTTAGGCTTTTTGTGTCCTGTGCCGACTAGTGCAGCGTTAGGGACAGAGACAGGTGTTAGTGGACAGGCAGCCCAGCAGCCCAGCAGGAAACAACACAGAACACAGAACCATGTGCACAGGGTTCCCACACTCGGCAGTGTCTGGACACCAGAGAGACAAACATTAGCTAATTGAGTCTCCAGAATGTGCACACTGGTGGAGCTACCCTGAGCACATGGCTGAAGAGGAGAGACCCACACCACAAAGCAGGAGGAAAGTGAGTCATTGCACTTGTGGTGTGTGTGGTGTACAGTATGGTGTGTGTGGTGTACAGTATGGTGTGCACAGTATGGTGTGTGTGGTGTACAGTATGGTGTGTGTGTGTGTGTGTGTGTGTGTGTGTGTGTGTGTGTGTGTGTGTGTGTGTGAGTTCATCTGAACCCTGCATAACCATCCCCTCATGCACTTGTTTGTTGTACGTCTTGGCACTTTAACTGCGCTTTGTAAATTAGCACTTTGATCGCACTTTAATCGCACTTGGTAACTTGGCACTTAGTCAGAGATGTTGTATACTGGCAATGGTTAATCTAGCAATTGAAATGCTTGAAACTTGTTCTGGTGACTTTCTTACTGTATTAGCTGCAATGAAATGTTGTACCCTCTTATGACAAATGTACTCTTTGTAAGTCGCTTTGGATAAAAGCGTCTGCCAA
>OMKI01010276.1:0-7500 GCA_900302315.1 Phycis blennoides | reverse complement strand
AAGCCCGCGTGACTAACATCACAGCTGCGCTCCAGCGAATGAGCCCGCCGACAGCTGGTCTCCTTCCAGAGCCCATAAGCCCCTCAGGACTCTGCTCCCACCAGGACAATGGGTTTCAGCGCAGCGCAGGGCGGAATATATAGCGCTCGCAAATCAACAAAGTGTCTGTTTAAGGATCCCGTCTTTGGACGGGGGCCGTGACACAATAAATAGAACCCGTTCAGCTTGCGTGTGTCGTGACCTCTGACCCGGTTATGGACCGGCGTCAGGCAGCGGCTTCAGAGCAGCTTGTTCAGAAGCATTGAAATGCAAGTTCTTTCAGTTTTTGAACAGAAGTGTGTTGACTTTTTTTTCCTGTCGTCCATCACTGGACTTTCGTTTTACCATAACTACAAAGCAAACATCACACATGTGACTCCCCTTCGTTCTGAGCACACAGAGTTGGTCGCAGCCACTCAAGTTCATCAGGTTCTGACTAACGAGACAAAAATCGCCCTCGGCGAGGAATTGAAATCCAGGGAACTAGAGAATCTGCTTTACGCTGCTGCAGGCACGAGTGACGCGGCGGATCCTCAATCAGCTGCTAAGTTCTGACCTCTTTGGCTAATTAGCGTCAGAGTTTTGATCATCTGATTGGTTTAGCAGCTGCTCAGGTCGTCCATAAAGTGACAGCTCACACTGCCTCGCTGCATTCCGTGCCAACGGCGTTGGCTAACTGCAGCGGTTTTGCCTCATCGCTCTTCAGAACTTCCTTCTTCCTCAGAACAATGCAGTCTTCAAGGAATCCTCTCATTGGACAGTATTTGTAGCACGTAGCAAACAATGCATGTGCTGATGTATTTCTGAGGGCAAGGGCAACTCCATGACTCAAGTATTGGCATGGTAAACCTTTGTTTATAATTGAGAGCTTTCTGTCCAGCACTGTTTATTGTTACTTGACTCAAGAACCAGTTTTGAGTATGTATTTTTGTCTACCTCAGCAGTTGGTGGTGAATGGAGAATAGGCCTAGAGAAATAAAGTCAATAAAGATATGTGGAAAATATTTTTTTGTCATGCCATTGGTATGTTATGTAGCGTAGTATTGTGTGTGCAGGGGCTAGAGGAGAGATAGAGGGGAGATACTTTTATATCTAAAAGAAATAATTAAATAATACTGGTTCAGTCTAGGCAAAACATTAGACTGCTTTTTTGCAAAGCAGTTAAGTCATTAAGACATCATTATCATCAAAGAGTTAATGATTGTTATAATTACTGTATTAAAAAAAAACTTTGGATACACTTGAAAGCCTTGAACATATTGTATATTTCATAATAATTAGTTGAACATGTTTTTTTCAAAGGATTTACATACAAGTTGTAACCCTCATGGGTTACCAGTTCATGGGCCGAAGTCTCCATGAACGGCTAAGTGGGAAACGCCTCCAAGCCTGCTGCTCACCAAACCCATTTCCCTCCCCAACCATTTAAAGGTATAGTCAAAAATATAATTTGTTGCACACATTTGAATCGAATGTGAATCACCACCCCAGGGACTGGTTCTGCAGGTTATACAAATGACTTAGTCAAATTCAAAAATAAGTCATCTGACGCAGTCATGGCCATTGACACTGACGTGACTAAGCAGGTGAGCACTCCAACCATTAAGCCACTGTCATGTCAAGTCAAACCAAGTCAAGACACCTTAGCTAAGTCAAGTCACCTCAGACAAGTCAAGACACCTTAGCCAGATCACCTTAGCCAAGTGTGTCTGCAGGCTGTTCTTGGTGTCAGCGATCTCTGAGATGCGGTTGGTGAAGGCCACGTTGGCGCTGTTGAACTGGGTCCACATCTCGTTGGACGCGGCGTTCAGCAGAACCTCGATCTCGTCCCTCAGCTTGTGGGAGGAGGTTCGCTCGCTCTGGGACTGCAGGATGTTGTCATCGGTGAACTTGGACCAGGACTCTGGTAGGGAGAGGCTGGCAGAGCAGAAGAAGAGAGCCACAGCTTGTATCCACCATAAAGAGCCCAGCAGAAGGTTTTAGAATTACTATTGCACAGGAATGGTTAACTGATTGAATTTTGGGTTGATTGATAATTCATGTATACATCATCATTGATTAGTTCATCGATTGGTTCGATCCATTCATCCATGCACAAAGTGGTTCATTGATTCATTAATCAATGTTTTAATTAGTTAATTGGTAACACTTTACAATAAGGGTACATTAATTAAATGTTAATATTAGCTATCGCAATAATAACCATTATTGTATGGCCACTTGCTGCATTACCTAATATTATATATATTATATATATATATATAATATAATGAATGGTTAATTAATGTACCCTTATTGAAAAGTGTTACCGTTCATGCATTAATTCATTCATACATACATTTCATACATACATACATACATACATAAATGGATTAATGGGTTGACTCATTCATCAATGTATTCCTATTCTTCATCCTGCAAAGTATCAATTGAAACATTCAAACATTCATCGATGGTTTTGATGCATTCATTGCATCATACGTCCACTACTAGGTTCTGTACGCGGCCCGGCCTTCCCAGTCATTCCCGCGTGTGGAAACTCCTAGATGAGTCCATCGCGGTGTTGACGGGGGGAACTCACGCCGGGTCCAGTCTGTCGACTCCTCTGTAGTAGCTGATCCCGTCCGAAGTGTTCCTCAGATGGTGACACCTGTCGTCTATCCTCTGGGCTGTCACCTTGTCGCTCAGATCCCTCTCCAGCTCATGCTGGGCCGCTCGGTTGGACCTGCGTGACCCAGCAGCACAGGCCCGGTTGACAGGCGGTATGTCAAAAGAATTGCTCCTTAAATGTGATTGTGAAAGTGTGCTGTGTGCCCTTGGTGCTCCAGTAGGCTAAACGTGGACTATTTGAACCGTGTTGCTGTGATGATTGTATATATTATACAAGTCAACGTAAAGCAGCAGAACACATACATATAGAACATGAAACCCTGTACGTCTGGGCCGACACTCACGCCAGTTGAGCGATGGCTCTGTCTAGATGTCGCCTCATTCTCTCCTGACAGGACTTGATGACCTCCACCTCCTACAGGCAACAACACCGTGATTGAGAGCCATTATTGAAATCAGTGGCGTACTAAACTCCACACACACACTGAAGGACGGAAGTGTTACCTTGATGAGGTTCTTCTCCACACCGTCGTGGACCAGGTCGATGGACATCCTCTTCTCTCTGTGGTAGAGACACTCCTGAGACACCTGTTGGCAAACCACGGTCCAGGTCAACCAGCAGAAGATCTTCCATCACATTAACCTATATTTTTTTCTTTTTGTGGATGAGGAAGTCCAAAATCCAGAAGAATCCAAAATCCTGTGTTCTGTTTAGGTCACCAGAACATCACCGAGGGCCCTCTCAAAATGCCCTGTATGCTGTGAAATCAAATGTATTGTTGCCTCAGGAAATCCATACAATGAGCAGGAGAACAAGACTGGAAACTCGATACAGATGTCCCTACGGTAACTTCATACACCTTAGTCAGGCATTGGAGTTCAATACAGGCTTGGAAATGGTGCGGGATCAGGGGGAACTGGGAAGACTGAATCAAAGATTTCAGAATGGGATGGAGATGGCGGAGCAGGGATGAACGGGCGTTAGCCCTTTAGGTTGAGTCACTTTGGGTGAAAGGGCGTTAGACATTGTGTATATAGGAGATGGTTACAGTTCCTTGGGTTGAGGGCTGGATCTAATTTACTGATTGATCAGCCACTGAAGAAAGTGGTCTGAAAAAATGAAAGAAAAAAAAAATGTTGGGAAGAACAATACTAATTTCTATTCTGACATTGTGGTCCTGGCTGACACCCCCTGTCATCTGATATGGAGGGTATCTCCATATCAGATGACATCTCATAGGACCACAACCTCTACGCCTAAGCGTATTCTGGGTAAAACAACACATTAGCGGGATGCCTCCTGCAGAAGGTTGCCTGGTAACTTCAACAGGACATAATGTGACCTGATTAACAGCGAATGAGGCCCTTGCTCTGTTGTTTCCTCATGTATAGGACCCACACCAAGGGGGCCCTGTCAGGAATGGAGAGCTGAGGTCCATAAGGTCCGTAGATCCATCAATTATTCAAAACAAATGCATTGCTGGACTGCAATGGGCCGTTGATGGAAGTGACCCATACAGGTGTATTCAGTTCAACACCATGGAGGTAGACACTGGATATCACACCAACACACACAGAGCTCACCTGCAGTGGCCCCTCGGTCTCGGACAGGGCCCTCTCCAGCCTCCTCTTCACCTCGGCGAGCGCCGCGATCTCCGTCACCATGTTGTCGATCTCGTGGTTGAGCTCCGACCTCCAGAAGACGATGTCGCTCAGCCGCTCCCCGATGTTCTTGCTGCTGTGCTCTTGGGAGCGGCGGGTCAGCTGCTCCCGGTCCTGCATCAGGCGCAGCGTGTCCTTCCGCAGCCGCTCGGCGCTGTTCCGGGACGACTCCGACTCGCGGTAGTTGCTCTGGTTGGACTTGTACCAGTCGTCGGGCGTGTAGCGGGCGCTCAGCACGGTGCGGTTGGACGGGTAGTACATGGTGTTGGAGCGCATCAGGTCCAGGTGGCTGTCCCTGCCCTGCAGGATGGAGGGGATGGCGCTGCCGGAGCGGAGGTAGCCGCTGCTGCGCCACTGGTTGGACACGGGCGGGAGCTGCGCGCCGCGGTAGCTGGACGCCATGGTGGAGATGGCGGGCAGGAAGTGGCTGGTTTTGGGCCGCGCGTACGTGGCTGTCAGGGTGGATCCCAGGAGCTCCATCCTGACCGCTGGGTGGGTTGGTGGCCCTGGGCTTTGCTCATTTAAAAAGGTAGGTTTGTCTGTCATTTTATTTCAGAATTGTTTGAAAATTGTATAGGTTTCTTACAATTCTTACGAGTTTGCATTGTTGAATAAGTTTATGTATTTGACTCTTGAGCAAATGAAAAGTGCAGATGATATGCCTGTATTACTATTAACACTGATGGTTTATGTTCTATTTCAGTATAACAAAATACACAAAACAAATCTGTAGTCTTACTACTAACAGTGTAGTAAGCCTCCTCTAAGCATAAACATGCACATTACATTCATGTATTTTCATTTTGACAAATTGAATTTGACAAGATTTGAGGTTTACATTTATTGGATTCAAGTGCAATTATTGTTACAGATTTTCAAATTGCCATAAACAAATCAAAGAATGACCTAACAAAGCAAAGGAGATAATTGTCACTTACCAATAACAGAGATTTTCTTTTGACAAAATCCGGTTCAGGACAGCTCGCTGTGGCCCGCCACTTAGCCGGCTCACCTGGGAATGAGCTCAAGAACACATTAAAGGTACACTCTCATGCATTATTGATAGGTCAAGAGTTCCAAGCCATTCATTCAACTTCAAGCTAGCCAATGGTGGTGGAGGAGAACACTGGGCTGCACTCAGCAGCATAGGCTGTCCAAGATTTCTGTTGACACAGAAGCAGTTGCCATGGGTTACAATGGGAGAGGGGTAAAGCTGTTGGATGAGATTTAAGGATTAATTGTGAGCAGGTGCACTGACTTTGCTGAAGTAAATACAGAATTCCTAACTGTCACTGTGACAACTCACTTTTTCCTCGTTCCTTAGTGTGCATTTTGGTTGTTATTCTCTGACTGGAAATGGTTGTTGGAGAGATCAGCTCTTATCAAATGGTTTAGTAAAAGCATGACCAAACAAGTCAAGCATAGCTTGTTCATGTGACGTCCTTATCGTCTGCGACCTGAGCTTCTCCACCACTTAGGTCGGAGGCTTTGACTCGTGGTCAGATTACAGGTTGTTATGACTGCAATCCCAATGTATTTGCAATCTGAACGTACCGATTCTAGTCTAAATCAAACTCACGGGTGTATTTGGAGCTAATATCTCCACGGTAACAACGCTACGCTGATGTTTACCTGGAAAACACAACAGCAACGTTGACCGTCTCCTGGCTATGAGCTAACCGGCAGTGTGGTTTACAGTTCCCTTCTCAATGATTCATGTCACAGGAAGAGTCCACGCAAGACACTGCCGCGCAGAATAATAATCTGTGTTGTGTTACCTACCTGTGGGAATGGGTATCATTTACACTAATCTGTTCAGCAGCAGGGGTGGACAGACAGATGATAGCCTGCTTTCCACAGAGGAGCCATACGAAGGGTATCTGGGTTTCATTCCTGATATCACCAGATTTTAATGGAGCGATGTTTGCCACATGGTTTGGTTTTGCGTGTAACGACGTAAAAACAACGTATGTGTATATGCATGAACAGCTTCACATGGCGCGAGCAAACGGAGGTCAGTTGAGAGAAGTGTAATTGTTTTGTAATTGTCTTTTTTTATAAGGATATTTGCGAGTACTTTTTGCTTTAAAGGTGACATTTTGTTCTAAACACAATGACAAGGTTTTCTTTTGTCTCTGAGGGCGAACATGTCCGTAGCCTAGCGTAAGCCATTCACCTATCGGCCGCTGTGATTGGCTGCCCGGGTGTCTGTTGCCTTTACTGAACAAACTCGGCATCACTGCTTTTCAACGTTAGCATCCTGGACAGCAGGCTGGTTGAGCTGACCAGTCCCAAAGTCAGAGAGGGTATCGCTGAGCTCGTTCTTCTTGCTCTTTGGCTCCGACTCTATTGCTCATTCCTAATATAATACTCATATCTACTCTACATATCTACATATATATACTCATATAAAACGTCATATCGCCTCACATACCAGGACTGATCCTACAACAACATGTACGCCATGTTTCCTGTAGACCGTGTTACCTATAGGCCTTCATAGTGATTGATGTTCATAGACAGCAACAACCCACTGTTTGTATTCCCTTGATCACGATGACTATTTTGGCTAGCGTAGCCTGCGTGCGCGGTGCACACAGCGCGGTCGTGAAAGAGGCGGGGCTTGCACAGCGGTGCACAGCGCGGTAGTGAAAGAGGCGGGGCTTCACAGAGGCCGCTCCTCTCGCACGGGGCCCGGCAACTAGCGTTGTAAACATAGACGTTTAGATTTAGAATGGAATGAGATGTCCATTCTCCCCCCCCACGCCCAAGTTGCCTCAGCATCACTTAACATGGCGAGGCTGAGAAAGGCCACGGAGAACGCACAGCTATGCCTCCCTGACCTCAGACTCTATAAATACACCCCAGAAAAAAAGTATCGGAAAGCCATCCCACCAATTTGAAATTCCACCACTCGGCTGGATAGAGTTCTGAGGGTCCCCGGCCCCTCAAACCCCCACACAGACACACACACACACACACACAGACACACACACACACACACACACACACACACACACATACACACACACGCACACACACACACACACACACACACACACACACACACACACACACACACACACACACACACACACACACGCAGACACATGCCCCCTCTTTCGCTGCCTCTCTAATGCTCTGTCTCTCTGTCCCTCTCTCTTACTTGCTTGCTTTCTCATATCTGTC
>OMKI01010275.1:0-11460 GCA_900302315.1 Phycis blennoides | reverse complement strand
GTTGGGAGAAGGTTCTTTTGGTGGTATGCAGTGTTGACTTTTCGCCAAACATGGCGGTTTTGGTTGTGACCAAACCAGTTCAATTTTGGACTCATCTGTCCACAGAATGGACTTCTAAAAAGCTTCAGGTTTCTTCAGGTGATCTCTGGCAAAGTTGAGACAGGCAGCTTTGTTCTTTTTCGTGAGCAGCAGCATGCACATGTGTCCCAGATGCAGCAAGAGAGGTCTGCAAATCCCTAGATGTTGTGTTTGGGTTGGCTTTTACCTGAATTATAATTTTTCTTGTGGCTCTTGCTGATATAGAAGGTCGGCCACTTCTAAGCAGGGTTGTAGTCTTTTTCAGTGCTCTCCATTTGTAGATGATCTGTCTCACGGTGGAATTTTTTGGAGATGAATTTATAGCTTTCCCCAGACAAATGTGCTGTCACTACCCTCTTCCTGAGGTCCTCTGAGATCTCTCTTCCTCTCGGCATGATTGATCTGGGGTACTGTAAGACTAAAGTGACCTGGTTTTAGCTGTTTCAATCAGTGATGCGCAATTTCTACCCTAAACATCTCTCATTTCATTGGTCCATTTCAGTGGTTAATTCAGTCACCAATTTGTTCCAGCTGATTCTATTTAACTGCTTGTTTTAAGCAATGCAGCTCAGGGTTCACTAACTTTTGCACCTACATAAGTTGACCAAAAACTCTTTAATTTAGTCTTAACTACACAAGTGATTAAAAAAAATATATGTTGAATTGATAAACCTACACCTGTTATTTCACATAAAAAATAATGGTTCTGATTAAATGAGGAAATCAGGTTGAAACAACAGAAAACTCCAAAATGCTGAAGAGGTTCACTCTTTTGAGCAGCACTGTATACTTACAAAGTAAGATAAGATAATATTAAGAGTTCAGAAGTATCTGCTGTCGTACCACCAGACTACAGAGCAGCTTCTTTCCTCAGGCTGTGAAACTTCTCATCCTCCGCACTCCACCATAACAATAGATATTTTTCCTAAGTAGCAGAATTGGGACTATATCTTTCATTTCATTGTGCAACCCTGTGTTGTAAATTACCAATAAATTAACCTTGGATTATACCTTGTATTATAAGATAGTATTGTATTTATCCAGAGGTAAATTATTGTAAGTAGGAAAGAGTGCAAATATAAACAAAAACAATATATCAGTAAGGTGCAAACCCAAATGTACAGATGCCAGAAACATAACAGGTTATTGGCAAGTATCATAAATATAAATGTAAACTAGTTAACAGTAGGGTGCAATTTCAGATCTTCACAATGCCAAAAGTAACAATGGTAAGGATCATAAATTAAAGGATTTTATGTAAGGTGCAAAACCCAAATGTACAAATGCCAGAAATGTAACGGGTTAATGTTAATTATCATAAATATAAATGTAAACTAGTTAACGGTAAGGTACGATTTCAGATATTCACAATGCCAAAAAATGTCCTCTGCAAAGGATGGGAAGGGTGAGTATGGGGAGGGTGAGGTGCACTGCAGTTGCGCTAGTGATTACCACCGAGAGATGTGTTCTCCTCTACACATTTTGATATGGAATGAGGTGCACTTTTCCTGTGCTGCTGTTTTTTTGAATACTGATGCTCCTTCCTTGAGCACTTTGGAGGTTGCCCGGGTATCACTGCTCGGCTTCCCCCTAGTGCCGCCTTTCTTCTAGCAATAGCTGTTGGTTGTACGCCAATCATTTTTGAAGACTGAAGATTTTTTGATTTCACCTGTGGCACCTTACCAAAACAATGCAGAGCTGACGTGAGGGAGCTATCATTCATTTTGTTGTAGGTTCCCAGAAAGGTGCGAATCGGTGCTGTGAAGGTTTGGGGATCATCTTTTAGTTTATCTGTGAGACTCCTGCAGAACTGCTGGATCACCTCCTCAAGGTGCTCTCCAGATGTGCCTTTAGATAAAACACAAAACACCAATAAAATCTAATTACTTTGGCAATTATTAAAAAAGAAATGTAATACGGTCAATAGAAAATACTGGCACATGAAGTTCGTATTAATCGTATTATTTTTACTTTTCAAAGTTGCACGATGTTTATCATTTGTCATGCTGGAATTTACAAAAGTGCAAGAAGAATTTTCAATATAGCCCCTTTCAGACCAAAGCCAAACTGGCTCCACTACACGCATCAATAAAAAACAAAATTTAAAACCCACATTGTCAGTGTGAAAGGATTAATAACTGATTTTACCTTGTCCAGGACTGGCATTCACATTGGTGCAGTCACTCGCCTCTGGCAAAACACCTTCACTACCTAGAGAGAGAGATTTTTTTTTATCTATTTGTCGAAAACTTCAGTATATCCTGTCTTCCACAGTCCCATGAAATTATTGTAGGAGCCATCTGTGCGTGTATGTTTTGTTTGACCACTAGGGTGTAGTATTTTTGTTTTTGTCTAATTGGTAACCACCCAGCACCAGGTGTATATAATATGATTGATGTCAGTTTGAGTGGAATGGTGGTGGGGAGCACACCGGTTCTTACCGGCATCACGGCATCCAGCTGAAAAGCAGCTTCATGTTAAAAGTCCAGTCACCAACAACCTACATGGTAATGTTTTTGTTTTTTATTTCTTTGTTTTTGCAATAAATGGGAACCTCACCCAAAAGAGAAGAAACCTTTGCATGAGTACTTTTTGTTTTGCCTGAAACCGAGTCAAGATCAATTCTCAAGCCACCATTGGTGACTAATCAAGTTTCTTTTTGGTAGTCACAACAATTATAGTCATGCTGCTTTATTACATTAAGGATATTATTTCAAACCAATTCCTATACTGTACTTCTAATGCAATTTCACTGACCCAAGGTGCTAGGTTTGGTGGTTGAAGGACCCTCATCTGTGCTCTCCCCCTGAGCCCTGCCCAAACCTAGTAGATCGAATGAAATACAGTAGAATAGAATATTTATTGTCCACAAACATGGAGCACATAAACTAACACAATGTGTCGAATGAATCCATCCTTAATATTACTGGGGTTCTCGTGTTCTGATACCTCCAGATCTCTTCAAAGTCACTCACATGGGATTGGTGCACATGTGTTTGCAGAGGCATGATCAAGTTCCAATGTCTGGAACCAGTCATCTTGAATGACCATCCCTGAAAATCATATATTAATCAGTATTTTAGTACAACAAATATAACCAAATGGCTGTAACAAATTGCACCCAATCTGTGACTGAAGATTTTAAATTTGATGAAGAGGCAAGATAACTCACCAGTTGCAAACTCATGGTAGAGCTTTCTCGTCTGAGGTGTGGTGACATGTGGGAAGCTCTCATGATGACCAAACTTGTCCAAAACTGCACTTTGATGTTTGCATAGTGCACCAGTGACTCCAACTGCACACGTGCAGCATCCAAACGCCATGTTGACATCGTACTGTAACTCCGATGTCGCGCTTGGAACCATGTAGTTGTTCTGGTCTACCTGTAAAATTAATGCAAACAATGTAGTTGCCATTTTTAATTTTACTTCACAATTGACTATAATACAATACACAATTATAAAATATACTCATACCTGTGCAATCTTTTCACAATCCACATCATTTCCATGAAGGAAAGGCTTTGCTCTGGCAAGACAAGCCATTCTGTTTGCTGTCGGTGAGGCGACGATTGTAGTAGGCCTCCATCCTGGTGGTGACAAAATCTACCAACTGAGTAGCATTGTATGCCTTCAACCTGTGGAGGACCTTCTCCTTCACCACTTTGTCAGCACTCTCCACAAAGTTGTTTGTGTTATGCCCTCTCGTTGGGAGATTATTGCGAAGACAGATGGCACACTCGTCATGTCTCCCATACACCTGTAGTCATTATAAAACAGAACATTAGTCCAGAATGTTCAGTAAGGTTGGAGATGTTTACAGCATGTAGAAAGACGGTTATAGTAAGTTGTAAATATAGTGATCAGGTGTCAGGCTGATCACTAGGGAAGAGGCTTAGGAAAGATAACACACCTCTGCCAGGTGGTGAAGGAATCTAGGATATTTCATGGCAACAGTGTCAGCAAGACATCTGTTGTACTGCGCTGTCAGTGATGGGGTTGGGTCAGCGTAGACGAGGCTCTTGAATGAATTTAGGAGCTGTGGTCGATCTTGCTTAGCCCCACAGCATCGTGTGCACTCCACAACCATCTCCACATGGCCCGCAGTTGGTGGAACACACACAGAAGCAGCCCGGCTTCAGGGAAATCTATCTGGAGGGACTGCCGCAGAGCCCTGCAGTCATCCGTCATGACGGCTTGAGGCTGTTCCCGTCCAACAAAAGCTACCGCTAGGCAAAAGGGTTTGCAGGAGTTGAAGCCCAGATGTAATGGTGGACTGGCTGTCTGATGTCGTTATGAGCACCCCCAATGGCAATCCTCCAGCAGTGGAGTGGGTGAGAAGGAGAAATATCCGGTGGTTCTGGCGGTCACAATTTCCCGATGAATCCACGAAGATGATTTCTCCGCTCTCTCTCAACTTTGTGTGCACCCTTTTCATGACTGGCGTACATTATGGCAATGACCACATGACTTTGGTTATTTCCGTTTTTTGCACTGGTATCCCCTTGCCCCATGTTGTACTGGTCAAGTCTATCCTTGAGATCTACCAGCATCTCCTCTCCTGACGGTGAACCATAAGCTCTCTGGAAAAGCTTGTAGTAAAGCCTGCAAAAAAGAGAGAAGGAAACCAGGATCAGACATACTTAAGATATCGTACAGTACCCCATACAATTCACCTGTTGTAATAATAATAATAACATTAACAATGATAATTTTATGTACATCCAATGGTCGACTGTCCAAGTAAATGTTATATAGATCTATGTTTATATTGCGCTTTTCCAACAGTGAAAGTACTGTATTTCAACACGTTTCTAACCTGTAACAAAAATGAACGTCAGGACAAATGGAGCGGTCTGCAGCAACGTAGATGTAATTTTATCCAGTGCAGAGGAGGGGGAGTGGCCACTCTCAAAGAGCATCTTCAGTTTGGCAATGGTCTCGCCCGAGACATCTCGCTTCCTGTACAGCGTCAGCACACGACACCCGGTGGTTGTGCTCATGTCTGAGATTGATGCTCAATAGGTAGCCATCCTTAATACGAGGATCCCCAGACCCAAACGAGAAATGAGAATAATTCATTAGTAATCACAACAGTAAACAAACCTTTTCCAAGCGTTAGAAACCATTCAGTGCTCAATATGTTCTACCAGTCAGTTGTGGCAAATGTCATATTTTACGCAGCGGTGTGCTCAGACACCAGCATAAAAGCAGCTGATGTCAGTTGAATGGAGAAACTGGTGAAGAAGGCAGGGTTGTAGGGGTCAGTCTGGATTCTGCCAGTGTGGTGGTTGAGATGCTGGTTAAACTGAGGGCTGTTATGGAAAATACATTACACCCCATGTACAATACACTTGTAAAGAATAGCATCTTTAGTGACAGACTAATTCTTCCTCGGTATACCAATCTTTTTTTTACCAACGTCAATTAGACAGTAATGCATTTCTAGATAATGCCTTCTTAGAATACATTCTTATATATTAGGATCCTGAACAATTTGAGAATATTATGTTTTTTGTATTTTTGTATGTAGGTGTTTTTTTGTATGTATATGGCTGCTGTGATAAAATAATCTACCACAGGGGAGGAATAAAGTACCATCTTATCTTAATCACCGTGACTTCCTGTTTTGGCTGTGTGTGCCTTTTCAGGACCACGTACATGGTGGCACCACATGACGTATTTTTGGTCTTTTTCCCAACTGTTTTGGGAAAGGTGTTGTGCTGACACCTCAAGTCCACCTAAGACATAAAAATAAACTTGCAATTAATGAACATTTAAACAAACTGGCTGCACACAAGCAGGCTACTTTATGCACTTATTGGGTGTTATTGATAGCCTAAATCATAACCTATTATAATGCTGGACTATGGTTCCAAGGTCTTGTTAACTTTTTATTAATTGTCATCTCAATTTTATCAGTTTAGGTTATCAGGTCATGTTTATACTTTAACTTGTTATTTAAAGAGGCCACTACTGTAAACCAAGTAGGCTATATTTCTTAGGCCTTTTTGTGGACAATACTGTTTCAAGTAGGCTGGATTCATTCAATTAAATCTGGTTATACTATAACAAAACAATGGCTTGAAGCTATATCGACTTGTAACAACTTGAATACATTCAGGCTTCTTGGTTGTGTAGCTTATTTGGGAAACTTACCCTGTAGGCGTTGTAACGTCCAGTGTTTGGATGTGTTTTAGACTTCCTCCAAGTCAGCCCAGAGGAGGTTTGGAAATCTTCCAGCCATTTATGAACCTCATATTCTGAGGTAATTCTCAGTTTTATATGTGCCCTAAACTGAGCTTGTGCCGTCTCCTCATAGGAGCACACCAAATGGGATGGTGTGAAAGAAAACAGCATTTTCATAATGCCTATACCTAGCGTAACCGTTAGATTGTAGCTGAGGTTAAGACATATGCTACCGATCAAAAGTTTGGAATCAGCTGTTATATTGCTGTTTTTCTAATTTCCTTCAATAATGGCTATTTTATGGATAAAAAAAAAGTATAATTAAGACACCGAATGACATCAAATTTACATTTGAAATAGTTTTGGCCCCAAAAGTGATTAAAACTTCCATGTAGTCGATGTCCCCACAGTGTTGCATGACAGGGCAGAATACTGTTGAAACCATTTTCCCCCCCAAAGACCCTTCAATTGGAAATTTGTTTTCCAGTCCAGAAAAGTGCAATTGGGCTCTAAATATTATTTATTTGACCAATGACTGGTGATTTCTGATATTCTTATTTAACTGTTGCTCAGAGGGATCTTTGTCTCTTTCTGCCCTTTCAATTGTCAGTCTGGTTGAACTGTTACACAGCGTTTTGTTCTCCATGTACATACCCTTCATACAAAATAACATCTATTTGGAAAGAGGACTTTCTACAACCTACAAGCATGAAACACCATTCAAAAATGAGTTGTCCTCTCAGCCATCTGACTGTACCCAATCAAGCTTTTGTGGCAGGCGATTCCGAACTTTTGACGTTGGCTATCACCATTTCATCTATTATCTGTCAAACAAACTTAAATCCTGGCTTCCAAAAGTGGACGTTCTCCTGTTCCTGCTTCTCCCTCTCCCTTTCCTGGCTGCTGGCAGTGTAGGCACGAAGTCATGTTCAATCAAAATGACAATCAACAAGTAACGTTATACTGGTAAAAGCAAATTGTATTTATCCTCACGAAAGCAGCTATGGTACAATGCAACATAGCGGACCAATGAAATTAGTTCGGGGCACGACCAATGGAATTAGTTAAGGCAAAACCTTCCGTCGCTATCCTAGGAAACGAAAACTCGCCTCCCGCTACATGGCTAAGATTGATGGTGTCTGTGAGCGTGCCGTTCAGACACCAGAATGAACGCGATCACAGTAACGTTCATCAGGCGGTGATACAGTACGTTCAGTTCACGTTCACCCAAAATAGAGTTCATGAACTATCGTTCAGTGAACGCGTTCAGGCGCAACACTGGGTAGGGGTGCATGTCACTAGTGCATGTACACAGTCACAGGAAGCTGTACATGTGTTGGAAGGGAGGAACTCTGGTGTGGGCATCTAAAAGCTGGCCTGTTTACTTTGCTCCCTGACCCACACGAGTACCCCAGTTGTAGGTCAGTGCTGCCCATATGGATCAACATTACACGCACAGTAATTACATCTGACAGCTTGTGTTATGAAGGAGGAGGAATATGCTTGCTGGCCTTATTACCTTGTTAGGTGCATTTATAAAATAAACAATATTAAATTGGATTATAATGTTATATGGCTCTTTTCCAAAGCTGACAGGCTGTCATGGCTTTAATCATTTAGTCACGTTTTAGATTGGCTTAACAAATTAAAAAGTTAATCGAGTGAATTGAGCCTGGATGATACATTAATAATGTTTTTTGTATCAAATCAATTTAAATAATATCATATTGCTCAAACTAATGGGTTCACACTGATTGAAAACACAGAATTGGCCAGTCCCTGTATTATTTTATGAGTTATTCCCTTTATATGTATTGCTTTTAGTTACCAAATGTTTTTTTTCTTAACTATTCAAAACTACATAATTATAAATATAAAGTTGTTTATTTATTACCTAATACTCTGTCTTACTCTTAGAAAGTTGGATTGTGCAACTGCCAGCCATACCAACAGGTGGCCAAACAGCTTGAAGTCTCTTACATAAGATGTACGACAATTTGCTAAATTGTACATTAAATTGCCAGTACTTTTGTTATTTGTACTTCCGTTGCTGTGGGGAAAATAAAAAACCTAGTGTTAAACATGCATGGGCCTATAAACCCCTGGACTATACCAAGTACCCTCTTTATTTTACCAGAGACAGCATTGGAGAATGGGAAGACTTGGACGACGGACCGCCCATCCCTGTGGCGTGTCCAACCCAGTCACTGTACTTCCTAACCCCCAAGCTCCGGAGGCATTTGATGCCATTCCAGAGAGAAGGGGTGGCCTTTGCAGTGTCCAGCAACGGGAGGTAAGGAGGGGCCAGTGGCCACCAAGAACCAGTCAGGGGGGGGCCCCATGCTCACACACACACACACACACACACACACACACACACACACACACACACACACACACACACACACACACACACACACACACACACACACACACACACACACACACACACACACACACACACACACACAGCGAATTCCTTGTATTATTGGCTTTATTTCTCCCACCACACCCCAAAGTAAAGTTGTTTTGTTCCAACACACCGTTTGACCAGCTTAAAATTCCCAATGTCATTGGATAAGATCGTAAATTTGTCGCAAATCAAGCAGCGATTGACAGCACTCTGATCCAATGGTGTTGGGCAGTGACAGATTGGCAGGAGTCTAGCCCAATGCCAGGGCACGTACAAGAAGTCATCTGTAGTCTTTCCAATGTGTTCCGAATAGTCGCTTATTCCAAATGTTTGCAAAATCGCAGCACCGAAAATAGTGCAAAATGATCTGCTTGTAGACAAACTATGATCTTGTGGTGTTGTCACTGGCTCTCCTGTTGAATAAGCGATTATTGCAAATCTTCAGAAAGCAAAAGTCAAATTGACAGATGTCTCGGCGTAAGACCTTGTTGTAATTGAGCCTCAACCTATATCTCTCAAGTATTGTCAGTTTTATTGTTATTGCCCTTAATCACAATTAAAGTGTGACAGGGGTTCATTTTGTGACCCCATCCTAACCCTAGCCCGCCGAAGAGCGAAGAAAAATCTCAGTTGAATATCAAGGAAGAATCCTTGAGAAAGAACAGACAGATGGCTCTTCGCTCCCAGGGATGGTTCAGAGTTTGTGTAAAGATAAACATCCGTGTCTAGTTCTTTTTTTATTTTTTTTTTTATTTTTTTTTTTGTGGGTACCTGCTCCAAATAAACTAGGATTTGTGGAGCAAGCAAGACTATCCGATAGCAACCGTAAACTTGGAGACCGACGATGGAGGAAAAAGTAAAGTGAACGGAAAGTAGAGCAGATTGAAGGGCAGTTCCCGGTTTGTGTGCACAGTTCATGCGTCAGGCATTATACCTCTCCAGGCCCACTAAGTAGGTCTCGACTAACGCGTTTAAAATACCACAAAACCATAACCCTACACACACGTGTGTTTTTTTTTTTTGCATCGATTCCGGCTGCGGTGACATGACCATTGCTTACAAGCCCACCGCAAAGCGAGACTTTTCTCGCCGTGTTTTCAGTGGAATGTCACCGCTACGCTTCTGGGCGCCATCCTCCCGGCGGCCTCACCCATAGGCCTGCGGTGGCGGCGGCGGCGGCGGCAGTGCTGCCGGTGCGTTAGCGGCGCTAGAGTTGCGTCTGACCAAATTTCCTCGTCTCCCTCGCACCGCATCGACTGCGGGCCAGGGGTCCCGGGGAAGGGGTCAGGCAGGGCGTGAAAGGGAAGCCAATCAGAGCTGCCGTATTGATTACCGCTGGGAGGCTAGGCTTCGTTATACTGCGTGGGGTCAGAGGTCCATTTGCTGAAGTTGCGCTGCTTGGCTGGTGTTGGCCAGCCGAGTCAATATCCCAGTCAAGAACAAGAACAACCACAGACCACTTAATGAGTCAGGTGCGTGTGTGTGTGTGTGTGTATGTGTGTATTACAAGTAGCAACAGCTCTAGATATTAGAGGCAGGCAGAGATCCAGCCGGCTGCACTTGGGACAATGACCAGCTCGCAAGTTTGGTGTGAGACAGTGTGCAGCGAATGGGACGCAATGTGAGAATTTATGGGGTATTTAGCTTTAGTGCGCACTCTGTCTTTTTGGATGCATGTGTTGTAGACCCACAGACCCACCAATCACCATTATTGCAAGCGATTGTCGTTCATTTATTTATTTATTTATTTCCGTCTGCTGATTGCAGGAGTAAACAGACTGACGGGCGAGTGACTAACGTTATGACGCTCAGTCAGGTCTTTCTCTCCCACGCAAACTGATTTTGCACGAGACGGGTTAGGTTTGTGTGGCCTAGGATTTAGAGGTGTGCTCGTCTCAATTGCAATCATTTCAACAAATTTCACTTGGACCAAGTGTGAAAGTTTGGGGAACCTTCTTGATTAGTTCTGTGGTGAGCCTGTGTGGTCGGGACGCCCCACAGAATATACAGCGTTGGCATGTCTTCCCATCGCACGTCTTGGCTTTTTAGGAAGACGTGACTGGATGTTGGCATGACACGAGGCCATGAAACGGCTTGGAATGATGTTGTAGATGTAAGACGCCCATAGTAAGAAGTAATGGAAAATAACACAATATGTTGGGTGTGTAGAAAGAAACCTCTGAACACTTTGAAGACACTTTTTTTTTCATTTTCACCTTGGCACACCCGATAATCCCTCTTTTTGTGTGAGATTTGTTCAGCTAAAAGACTTTTGGCTGAAAGAGATCAGCGTGAGTGACAGGATATACATAAATACTTCAAACTAAAAATAATAATAAAGCGCGCAAGACACCTGTCCCAGGGGGACCCGGCAGGTTTTTCCAGAGATAACGCGGGTAAGGTTCGACGCTGACTGACTGTGGTCCGCCGCGTCGCCACGGCAACGGCCCTGCAGCATCCCCACCGCCTCCCTGCAGTCATTGCGACACACTCGGGTTATTTAAAGGAGAATGATTAATGCATCGAAAGATGCCTAGCACCTGCCGTACTCCCCTGTGTTTGAGTGAGTGTGTGTGTGTGCGTGTGTGTGTATGTCTCGTTGTTGTCCATGTGCATTCCTTCTATCCATGTGTTTATGATTGTGTGCGCGTGTGTATGTGTTAAAATGTGTGTTTATGTCAATTGTTGTGTGTGTGTGTGTGTGCTGACTCGGCCGCTGTGCTGGCAATTAGAAAAACCACCAGTGGCACGGCACACATTAATCATAGAGGGAGAGAGAGA
>OMKI01010262.1:0-20793 GCA_900302315.1 Phycis blennoides | reverse complement strand
GAGAGAGAGAGAGACAGAGGCAGAGAGAGACAGAGACAGCGAGAGAGAGACAGAGAGAGAGAGAGAGAGAGACAGAGAGAGAGACAGAGAGAGAGACAGACAGAGAGAGAGAGACAGAGAAACACAGAGAGAGACAGAGAGAGAGAGGGAGCGAGAGAGACAGAGACAGAGAACGTAACTGTTCAGCCTTGTGGCGCGACCTTGCGTGGAACTTCCTGGTTGAGCTCTGCCAAAACAACAGCACTGTAATCTGTACTATTAGCAGGTTCCAGATGTTGGAAGGCAGGACTAGGAGCGTCACTGAGCTAGCAGTTGTACAGAAGAGGTCAAGAGTTGGTTGCTGGTGGTCATCATGGTGTTACAGTGCGGCGATGTCATCGAGGTTTGATAGAGGTTGTCACGGTAATGGCGGTGAGAGGTTGTTGTTTTTGTTGTTGTTGTTGTTGTTGTTGCAGTAAACAGGAGATGGTTGGAGTTCCACTGAGAAGGAGGTAGGCTGTGGGTGGATTATCCCTGAGGTGTGCAGAGGGAAGTATTTCTAACAATAAACCGTAGTTCAAAATAGCAGATACCAAAAACAAAAAGGAGGCAGGTAATACAGGAATAATGTGGTGTTGACGTGACTCCTGGCTCGGTTGGACGTAGACGGTGGACACGACACCAAGAGGTATGGCAGAGACCAGACGTTGCTTGTTAGAAAAAACCACGGATTTGCTTCGTTGTTCCACTCTGTGTGTGTGTTGTCATATCACAGGCTTGCCTCTTCACTGGCTCCGTCTGTAAAAGGACAGAAACACAACAAAAACATTTCAGAATGTAATCACACATTGTGCACCGGGCCCAGTGGGCCAGTAAGACCTTAGGAACTGAGCAGAACTTCTTTAGGTGACATTTGTAAAAACTTAAAATAGACTAAAACATGAAACACAAACACATCAGTTGGTGTGACCAGAAATACCCTCAGGCTGTTTGTGTACTGGATGGGACATCTATAGGTTACATGAAGGGAAGTCTCTGGATGTCTTCTGTCTACCCCACGACCAAAGGACAGTCGATTTGAGGACAGGATTCGGCCACGTCCTCACAATTTGAATTTACAACAATGTTTTGTAAATGTAAATGTTTTCAGGCAGATGTGTGATTCTGTTAATATTGCGACACGGTATTAAGATGTTTTTGGATCCATTTATCTTGTGTGGTTTAAGGTTTGGGTTTTGCTGGTATCTAATGTCTGATGACAGACAAGCTCAAATCTGGGGGAATTGGGCATTTCTCTTTCTTGGGGCATTGCATATTTGTCTCCACCAATTATGTAGCTGGACATGTCCATAATTAGCAAACAAAACTCGTCCAGCATGAACTGCGAAGAAGTGTCTGTGAAGGTCTCAAATCAAAAATGTTAATTCTCAGCCGATAGCTTAATCCACATGAGCGAATTTATTTTCTTTCTTCAGTAGAATATCTCCGTAACGAAACAAGGTGTAACTCCGCCCCTTGCAGTGTCTGGGTTTCGGCCCAGGCTCTGTGCCGTCTGCCCCCAGATGCTCTGCTATAACATAGTTAGACCTCTGGAGCTGAGATTAGGGTTCTACAAGTCCGCCATAGTTGACGCAAATTGACTCTAGGCAAATACACAGCGCCCTCTGTTGGAGGGTAGCATTCTTCCACTTACACCAAGATGATAATGAGATTTCTTCTCCCCTCACCCTAGTGGGTGCCAGTATATCAGGGCTACACCTTTAGCTAGCCCCACCCACTTGACACCTGCAATGTGCACCATAAAGATGAACAGCACTCATTCACTGTACTGTATTTTACAGTAAGTGGTGTGGGTGACAGAATCAACAGATCAAGAGTGAGAGAACCAAGAGTATTCGACAATGAGTCTGAATATCTACTGTCTTGGATTCTATAAACAATATTCACAGCAATATAATTTTCCATTCCCCACCCACACATCCACGCACCCTTTTCGCCCAAATCAATAATAATAAGAATGTCAATGACTGCGATTTAATCCCAAAATGCAATTTGCCGCAACATCGTTTGGTGTGTTATTAAGATTCATAAAAAAAAACTCTTTGCATAACGGAGCTACTTTAGTTTAGTATGCATAACGTGACAATGAGTAGGTGTCCACGTGCAAATTACCAACAACTAAGGACCACTACATGAAGCATGAAGTAGAAAAGCACACACAGAACAAACAGACTCTCTTGACCACTTGACTGTGGGAGTATCATTTGTATATACTGTGTGCATCTGTCCACGTACAAAATCCATTCCTTTTGTTGTACACACAATGAAAACACCCCACATATTATCGACATGAATGTGTCCATAATACACACTCTCACACAAACACTCACAACTGTAATGTTTTGGGGCACTTAAAACTCTTGTTGGTGCTTTCACTCATTTGAAACACAGATACAAACCAAGAGAAACGTGCAGCTACATGCCAAAGCTTTTTGGCATGTTTTTTTATCTAGTTTGTGTTGGTTTAACCAGCTGCAGCAGTCAGACACTGTCCGAACTGGTTAAACCGCAACAACTCAATTTAAACCACAACAGCTCTGACATCATGAAGACACACACTATCAGGTCACTCCAACAGAAGTGAATGTCAATTCTTTAGATTCTGCTATTTAGCTTTTCTATATGTTTTGGGTGATGTTTACTGTATGGAAGAAGAAGAAGAAGAAGAAGAAGAAGAAGAAGAAGAAGAAGAAGAAGAAGAAGAAGAAGTCCAGTTGACCTGAATAATCCAACCAAATAAAAAAAATGCTACGATATAGATGCTTAGCTGCTTAATATAAAGGGATGTCATGACAGTAATCATAGAAAGTAATAACTACAAGAGAACTTATCCTTCACAAGGAGAGGTAATTGCATGCTAGATTTAATGACAGACTAACATAAAAAAGGAAACCTTGACGAGCGCACGCGCAACGACAAAATAACCTCAACCGCTGTTGTCCAAAGATCTGGACGAGCAATTAACTTAGCGCAGTCCTTTGTTGAACACAGTCGATTGGCTCGATTGTTTGCAACACAAGGATGTGAAACGACACGGCTCGGTGTGAACAACTGTTGAACTATTGATCTCGTCACAGCGAGTTAACGTTAGGAGAGACATTAGATAGTCACGCTCCGTGACAAAGCGACCTTCAGCCATGGCCCTGTGGTGGCTCTCCTGGTGTTTCATTCAAACTGTAAAACTGAAGCCGTGGTGTTAAAAGAGGTGATCCCTGGTTAGCATCAAACAGTCGATACCTCATGACCCACGGTGACATGTGAGCGTGCCTTCAATAGCTTTAATACGGAGCGTTTGCGGAGTGTTTGTTGAATATCCATCCGTTAATGTGATGTTTGTATGTAAACCATGGTACAACATTGCTCACATACACCATCGTGTACGTAACACCTTCAAGTCATTATGAAAAAATATTGTAATGTACAATACATGAAACTATTTGGTTGAAAGTAAAATCAGGAAATTTACGACTAACTATGAGGGATGTCCGAGTCACCTTCAAATGACAACTGCCCGTCGACATATTGATTCTGATAAGAATACAAATGAAGTGAAACAATGCTAAGGAGCCCAATTTGTTGAGAAAAAGAAAATCTGTTATTTCATGCGGCCTACAGCTTATATTTCATAATAAAAGATCTATATATGGACTTTAGACATAGAGCTTTGCGGATCTATACAGCCTGACTAGAACACTGCAGTGAAATGTTGCATGTGTTTGGTATCTCTTCATCTGTGCAGTGGTGCAGTAATAAGCATACTGGCTCTGTATCTGTCCATTCATGAGACTTTGGAGCAGGATCTGAAAACTTGGACTCCATCTATTTATCAGCTTGAAGGAATAGAATATTGACTACTAGATACTTTGTGACACTACTAGATACTTTGTGACACTTAAAGGGAGACTTTTTGATAATTTTGGGTGTAAGGGACTAATGGGGAGAACAATTTTAGAGCTTGGTCGAGTATTGAGTGAGAACACTGCAGCGCCAATCCACAATAATAACAAAGTAATTCTTTTGGGGCAATAGCACTTGATCACACTGGATATCGTTTGTCATTGCTTCCAATAAAGTCTCACTCAGGGAGTAGCCTCGCTCGGAAATGTAATTGTTGGAGGATATTTCCTGAATGTTTTTGTTAACACTAAACTAGACTTTCCATAGATCAACAAACTCCCCCCTCTCTGCAGCTCTCTCACGTTTCCAGCATTCTCCTCCTGCAGCAACTCAACTGTAGCTTGAGTGTCAAGTCATCCAGCGAGACTTGGTCGGCCACAATAACAAACGGACCACGATCCAGCAAAAGGTAAAGAGAAAAGTTGTATTTCCTTTCCATAAAATATACAAGATAATCTGAGCCAGTCAGTGGCAAAAATAAGTACTTTTAGAGGAAGTGCATTGACAGGGACACTATTGCCCCAAAAGGATTACAGTGAAGCCATTGCAGCATTCTCAGTTATACTGGTCACTTATACCTAAAAGTTCTCTGAAAATAGGGTCCAAGTAAAAAAATCTGTAACTTTTCCATTAAGGCGCACCTTGATAACCCTTAATAACAAAATTGGAAGTAGAGATTTCTGTTGTTCATCACTTAAAAGTAAGGGGGGCAGTAGCTCAGTGGATAGAGCGGGTCATCCACTAACCGAAGGGTCAGCGGTTCGACCCCCTCGATCCCCCTCCTCCAACTGTCCGCATGTTGAAGTGTCCTTGAGCAAGACACTGAACCCCAACTTTCTCCCTGGGCGCTGAACATAGCAGAACCCACTGCTCCTATGTACCATAGGATGGGTCAAATGCAGAGAACAAATTTGTTCCCATATCAAAAAAATACTGTGAATGACCAATAAAGACCTAAAAACCAATAAAGGTCCTCTCTTCTCTTCTTCTCTTCTCTAAAACTTGTGCGGCTGAAATCAATCAAAAACAGCCGCAAAACAGCATGACAGCAACTGTAAAAAACGTTCGCTGCCATCTTAGCATGCTAACGTGCGTTTATTTTACACCGTGCATTTATGTACGCCGACCGCAGCGATCTCTCGGCTGTTGATCTGTGGAAACACTTGGCAGCCGAGTTGTGCATTAAGTCATAAGCACCCGCTGTCCAATCAGGGGGCAGCATGCTGGTGCATGTCATGGCCGATCCCGTCTCGTCTATGGCACACAAAACTTAAGACCGCTTGGGTGTGCAGAAAGACAACTGGCATGCCAAGTATACAAGCATCTAAAGGAAAAAAAAAGTTGCTTGGTGATTACAATTACAGGTATTGTTGGGTGGGCAATATATTTGATCATTTTGGAAAACAAGTCTATCAGGCCGTTACTGGGAATAAAAGGAAAAACAAACAACCAAATAAAAAAATGGTTGAATGTTGGGTGATTTTGTTGGTGGGGGTGCGTGCTGACCAGGCATTTATTGGTCAAGCAGTGGAATAAATTGGGTCAGCTGGAACAAAGGACAAGTGTTTGGCAGTAAACTGACCCAAACTCAGACAAAGGGTGGCGCCATCTTACATCTTACACTTTTGAACAGGCTATATTTCTGATATTTCATACGTATGTTTTCTGTCACTACATTTTATATAGAGGGAATTACCATGTTACAGGTTACATTCTCAAGAATACATGAAGACAAACACCAAATATTTTTGCCAACACTAAAACTAAGACAGCATTATTATGCAAGCAAACTAAAGCATATAGGTAATTGTATGTTTCTGCAAATATATACTGCACTTTGATTGCATGTGTATACCCTCGCATTTTTTTAAACCATCAATAAAAGAAAAAAAAAGTTTGAATGGAGAATTGCACCTTAAAACGAGCCCCTGGACATAACGAAATGGCCTGCAAGGTGCACAGTGTTACACACCAGAGGCGCTACAGCTCTGGCGCAGGGCTCCTAAGAACAACAACAGGTCATGCACTTCACAGCACGGCGCTGGGACTCAGGGTGCCGGTGTTTGCTCCTAGCATGCTGTGTCAATAGACTGAATCTAGAGCCAGACATTATGGCTAACAACAACAACACACAACCCAGGATACATCAACTTGACAGTTGGAAAACCGGGCAAACGGTTGTCATGTACCGTCATGAACTAAAGATGTCAGTATGGCGGGGGTGGGGGGTAATGTATAGAAGTGGTAAAGGGTACAGCTGCAGGCTATGAGGCACGCACAGCATAGCAGGGAGTGTTGCAAGCGGCCAAAAATATCTTCATAGTGCACAATGCTTGGAGGAGCATATTCTTCATTTTTCTTTTAAGAATCCAAAAAGTTTTACCAAACATTTACAAAAAAACGACGAAGTCCATATAAAAACATGCCAGACAGTTCCTCGGCATGCAAGACAGTTTAACCATGCATTTTGCGGCATTTTATTTATCAACAGGGGGAAGGAATGTAAGGTAATATTGTCTGAATCGCTCTCTCAGAGGCCCTGAAACCAGAGACGTATGGTCTGATCCGGTGCCAAAAAACAAGTGAAGTTACATGACATTAAATTCAGTAGGAGTACGAACCGGCACAGAGACGACTGACGCCTCGCCGGCCTTGTGCCCGGCCAACTCTTCCAATATTAGTCTGGAAAATACAACAATTATGCGACACTTCAAATGATGAATTTGGGCCGGCCTTCGTCTAGACGATAAGACGCTCCTTTCTCCTTCTTCCAGCAGGCCAACAGTTCAGCGGTGAGTCTGAACTGTATTTTCTTTGAATTGTGCATGGAAGTGTTTGGAATTTCAGTCACATTACACTTGAAATGTATAACTTTAAAACTTAAAAGGAATTCATGTTCGGTGGTGTTTATGTTTATTGGTTGCATTGTAAATCTCATTTCCACTTGATATTTTATGTATTTGTTATGCACTGATATTTCAGTTTGGCCAAGAATAAGTCCTACCCTTGAGCTCTTTGAACCAACTTCAAGTGGGTCAAGTATTTGTCCCTGAAGCCAAAAATGTCACATGCTACAAACTCCAAGTTACTGAATACTCCAGAAGTAAGGAGCGTCTTTGAAGACGAATTGCTTGTTTACTAAAACTCTACAGCAATATGTGTGTATGTGTATATCTAAAGAATCAGAGAGAGTAGCCATTGCAGGAGGCAAAGGAAGCCAGTGATCGATGTAAGCAATTCTGTTAGCATGTGAATAATTAGCGAGAGAGATTCATTAACTAAGAAGCTACAGAAGACATTCAGAGGGGCATTCTGGAAAGACAGAGAGCGATATGCAAATGTTTTCAGAACAGGTTTTGACAGTGGCATAAACAATACTGCAAATTCTTTCAGTTCTATAGCTGCTATTCAACAATCTAAAATAAAACAAAATGTGTGGGAGCTTGTCCACACCAAGTTTGTGTCCATAAATGACGCAGTCAATGACCCGTCCCAGTGTACTGACGATGATGAGAACCTGGGCAGTCAGAAGACTTGGGGTGAAGAGTGCGGCACAGTAACTCAATGTAAAACATCTCTGCTGTGAAATTAACAAGCGGCATAAATATGCGAAATCAGAGCACAGCAGTGAATGTTTTAATGAGACTAACCAACCATTAAATAGCGTGGCATGGATTTAGGCAAGCATTCAGGAATTGTTCACACTCACAAAACACTTTTATTGTCAGTTGTAACTTACTTTATTTATTTATTTATTTTTATGTTAAATCACACAAAACTTTATTTTATGAATTTTCATTGCATCATATAACACCGAGTTGTGCATTACTGCCAAACAGTTATGGCTTCGTCTCAAACATTCATAAAATATCTACGACTTTAAACTTGACCATGTCAACAGATCTCTGAGCATCAGGCACAGTATGGTCTGTTTGCATTACTAGCAACACTGGAAGAACAGTGCAATAATAACGCAAAAGAAGTACATGGTGTGTTCCTAGCAGGCCAACAAATGTAATTGAACACAAGAGCAACCCTATTTGTCAGCCTACTGAACGTTTCCCAAGGGCCACAGTAGATTTTGCTGACAAAAAGGCAAACTTTAGTAAATCAAAAGCAAGATATCCTTGTTGAATGACTATAATGGCTTTGAACTCTCTCGTCAAGGCAAAGTTTGTACATTGGAAGTGTGTCACTTTCATAAGCCAGTAAACAAAAGCAAACAAAAGTAAAGAGGTAAGTAAACTGGTAAACAGCATGACCGATGATCAACACAGCCCTTTGGATCTGCATACGTTTGTCAGTAGATAAGATTTAAGAGCTATTATTTGTGTGTATGTTGTTAGAAATGGCACAGCCATCTGTTAGCAATTAGCAAGTGAAACGTGCTCTGAGAATCTCTTTTAAGTTGACTGCACCTGTCTCTGTACAAGACCTCCTGCCTCACTCCTGACCTATCAGTCCATCTCTTCCCTGATTAGTTGCCAATCCTGCCCGTCAATCACATGTGCGTGAATATAAACACTTTTCAATGGAGGCAAGAGTGTTTTTTTGGGTTGTTTAGTATCAAAAGCTTAATCACACCTGCACATTTCTGCCCTCACTCTTAACAACTCCAGAACTAACTGACGTATGGATTATGGATTTTCCTGTTCTCATAACAACCTCTTTATTTGAAGACTTTTGTTTAATCATTTACATCTTCATAGCCCCAAGGTCACTGTGAAAGACGCTTTTGGCTTGCGGTTCTTTGGCAGGCAGCCATCGGTAGAGGATCAGCCTTTCCATGCCAACTGTACACACAAAAAACCGTCTCCTATATCCTCATAGCCTACGAACAGGGCCGTGTGTCACGTGGATGAAAGCAGGCCAACAAAGGACATGTGTACTGGAGGGGCACGCAAAAGAGCCTAACCCACACCCACAAACCAAAAAAGTACACACAACCGCACAAGTGTTAAAAGTACAGTGACAGTTGTCTCCAGCACTGCAGACACACACACACAAGGAGCGCAGTGCTGGGCAAGAGTCTGGCTGTTCTACAGTGAAAGACCAGAAAATGAGTCCAAGGCTCCACTTCACACTGCAAGCATGAGCGCTCAATTTGGATTTATTGCTCAGATTCAATTTATTTGTTTGGCTGTTCACATCTTTTTTTTTTTAATGTGGCCAATATCAGATTCCAGCGTGAACTGGTCGGAACCGACCGGCATGCACAAAAGAACAACAACAAAGATGTGAAACGTAGCATGGACAGACATCAACACGGAAGCCACTGAAGACAGTGTAGGCAGTTTGATGTGTAATTGTTGATGTGCGGCAGTGTGGACATTCACACTGGTGGATGTCCTTCTGAGAACAACAGTTAGAAAAACGCACACAAAAAAAAGGAAATTCACAGTGTGGATCTTTCACTTCTGCAGAATCACATTTCTATCAACTTTTTTCTTTAAATATCGAAAGTAGTTCACTTCATTAAAACAAATGTGTTGTTTTACTACGGCAAACAACTACAACTTTGCTGCAGTAGGATTGCTGCATGCAATGTAGCCTAAAAGTCTCAGGAGGAAACAGTGTCTTCGTGGGAGAGTCGAGTACGAGAGTTGCCTTACAAATTAGGTAGTTTGAAAATTAGGCAAAGTTTGAATCAAATTGCACGGCTGGACTAGCGGGATTCCAGAGAAGACACACGGCTCTATTGTGGGGTGAAAAAGGAAAATGGATCATAATTAATCCCCATCCAACATAGGGCTGGATGATATGAGGACAACATGCAATATGCAACAACATTGTTCAATATTGTGGCAACGATATGACTTGTCAACCAATTCTAGAAATGAACACTGAGAAAAAAAAAACCCACATAAATTCTTAAATAAATAAATAAAAAACCCTTGTAAAAAGGGTTTAAGTAATCATGTAGGTTTATGGAAAACAAAGAGTGGTCTCATTTAATGCACCGTTTAACGTGCCGACAACAAAATACTAATAACTAGAGTAATAACCAAATGAATGAGTGAATCTGGACCTTACAATGTGTTGTTATAGGTGATGGTTGACAATCCCGTAATAACACGGTCACCGACCGTGTTATTATGGGATTGTCAACGGCGAGTTCCATGAACTCGGCATGTGCATGGAAAAGTAAAACAGCAGCAGGACAGCCTTGCCATATGTAATGGCATGACGCATACTTTAATAATAACAATAAGAATAGCGTATTAAGAGTTGTTCAACTTCACAGCGTCATCAGAACCACCATGGGCTGTGTTAATAAACAATGTATCACAGTTCAGGTGGTCGTTTGCATTGTGCTTACTGTGCATGTTCACGTCGCGATGATACAACACAATTTATCAGTCAGCACTAATCCAACTGTACTGCCATTAACCACTATGTTCATTGTCCCTCCACTGACTCGATCACAGCTGTCTTCCATGTTTGTAGCTACAGAGTGACTCTTGCCAGAATTGTGATGTTGATCTAGAGTGACACCAAAACAAATCTGACCTGTATTTGATTAATGACCACATCGACTGCTTTGTTTTGTTTTTCAGGAAAAGTATTTAAGCCTATGCATATTTGCAATTGCTGACGGGAGGGTAGGTTACATTTCAGTTCAAATATACCAGTGATAACAAAAATATGTACGTCAGAGACATCCATCAGTCTGAGAACAATTCACGCCAACACTTCAGCTGACGTGTCAGCAGATACAAGAATTCATCAGTTTTGTATTTGGGTATTACAACATTATTCACTCTTATTCACATTCAACACTTCAGCAGCATTTTGACACTGCCGTCCTGTGTTTGAATCAACCAATAAACCAACAGACAGACGTTAAACTAACTGATTGTAGTAATTCTAACATTTATTAAATGCTTATTAAAAGTTTTCCATGATGGAGCTCCCACCAGGCAGTTGCGACCACACAAATAAGACGTTGCAGGAATAACGGATCTAGAATATTTTATTTTAATAACAAACGTACTCAGCAGCTATTTCAATGTTTGAACGAGGCCACAAGATACCCAAAAGCCTCACCAACACCAAATTTCAAAGATCATGGCTGATTTATATCTCAACATGGGCAAAGTCAACAATTAACTTGGGGTCTTCGCAAACAAACCAAAGCCTTTAACCATCATACTGACTTCCATTCCATTCCATTCCATGTTTTTCATAGTCGGGTTTTACTGATACCATTTTAATAGAGAGATAATTATATTTGGGACAAATCTCTTTGTTGCAAAAGGGGTTTGCACTAGCTTGGAATGTGGTCGGAGGAATGCTAAATATAAGATATATGAACATATGACTGAAAGAATAGCAGTTTTAAATAATAACATGCATAGACCCATCTCCCTCTCATGTATCACATATCCTCCCATCTCTCCCGTACACACACACACACACACACACACACACACACACACACACACACACACACACACACACACACACACACACACACACACACATACACATAATACACATACACTCTATAGACACTACTATAGACAAACTTCACACACACACATACAAACACTATACACACTCTATACACACACACACACACACACACACACACACACACACACACTCTCTCCATTCACATTGGAGGCTTATCTGACGCAGAGCGGCTCTCTATTTGGCAGCGGTGCGGTGCAGAGGTGACAGAGTGCCAGGAGGTTGTTGCGCCGGGGCCAGGTCTCTATTTGGCGGGGGAGGAATGCTATCTGTCTGACTCTGCCAGCTTTATTAACCAGCAGCGTTGGCGGTGGCGGCGGCAAAGCGGCTAAGCTAACACCCCAGCCCCAGCTGGATGCCCCCAAGGGCTGTGGGTAATCAATGCCCGCCCCCCCCCACCAACTGAGGCAAAGACATACACAGACACACACACACACACACACACACACAGATGCCCACACACACAGACACACACAGACACACACACGCACACACACACAGACACACACACACGCACACACACACACACACACACACACACACACACACACACACACACACACACACACACACACACACACACACACACACACACACACACACACACACACACACACACACCTATGAATCAATCTAAAAACAGTATACGGAGGAATCCAGGGGCAGCATGAATTCAATGAATGATTCGGTTGTTCTGGGGGGATAAGAGGAGAGCAGAAAGGGGTTTGATGGAGAAGCAGCAGAGAGAATAGCAGTATAACAAAAGAGCAGGGGACGAGAGGGGTCTGCAGGTCCATTAAAGAGACACAGACTGTGGGGCAGATGAACAGGGGTAGGAGAGGAGAGAAGATGAACAGAGGTAGGATAAAGTGAGATAAGACTCTCCACAGTGTGAGAGTCTTGGCCGTGACGTCTGAATTAGTCAAATAAATCAGTTGAACTGTTGTTCATCATTGGAAGGGTATTCATTGCAAATTATATTGCATAACACATTTGCTTTGTATATGTGCGTGTTTGCATAGGTGTTGGGTTCGGTTAAATCATGTCCAACTCTTCTATAGGGATGTTCACGATTAATGGACAAGTCATGTGCTGCACTTGCTAGCCGGCACTAGAAATACTAGTTAAGCACTTTTTTTCCCAGGGAAAGCATTTCTGTCAAGATTGTGGAAGCCCGCCATACACTGATTTAGACCATGCTTTTAGTAATATAATGAACTCACGTTAAACAATGTGTAGTTTTCCCAAAATGTGATAATTTATCTAATTAGGCTACTTAATTGAATTTGGTTCATTATTTTCCACAGGCCTTAGTAACTGTGGTCAGGCCCGTGCTCATGTCTTAACAGACAATGAGTTATCTTGGATGATTATTTCAATTTATTTAAATTCCACAAGGCAAGGCAGACCTATTGCTGAAGCTAGCGAGCTAATCAAGTGTTTTTGGGGACTGCCTTTGGACGGAGGCCTACAGCGAGGGGTGGGATTTTCTTTGAACATGTAGATCACTCTGGCTGGTTTCTCCACATTCCCTACCTTAGCTTAAAGCATTTCAAATGGCTCTCATAACGATAGGCCAATATTGTTCCTCATATGAGGAACATCCCTACTAGTATATTGAGGCGTATTGAGCAGAGAGCAAACATAATGTAAAAAATTGTTACCGAGGCTGTGGTCGGAGCTTGAGATACATAGAGGTTAATAGAAATGGGGGGGAAATGGGTTCAACAAATTATTTTTGTCTAATTTTTGTCTTATTTGCCGATAATATCAGCTACACCCTCCTAAAATGTTAACATTCGATTGATGGGGCACGGCAAAATAAAAAAAAGTTATTGGCAATCATTTTCAATACATTTTCAATAAAAGTGTTAAAAAGTTAACACTTTTTACTCATGACATCCACAACAGATAAATAGAAGTTTACAACTCAAATTGTTTTTGTTCAGTCATGAATAAAATCCTTGAGTTCTTCAACTTGATATTTGTTTCCTTAAACAAAGCATTTCAATTGTAGTCCCTTCCAGGAATCACGTCTATTTTCAGCAGGACTAAGATGACATCAATTAGCTTATCATCAGTTATTGCTCACCAGCTGTGCAGATTTAGCCAGTCAAAACGCCTTTCATTTTTTAGTTGAACTTTAACAGTGACTGTCCCCATCAGGCAAAGGAGAAATGGCACAAATTTACTTTAAAGCGACCACAACAGAGAGACAGGGATTTTATATTGCCAGAGTCAACCCAGAGAAAAATATTAGCCACAAACCAGGACAAACCACATCAAACTGAGTCAACGTCTTCATTTCTATGTTCAATAGTAAAAACACATGTTTGTGCACACAAACACACTTCTGTTATGGTGTGTGCACATGCACATTGTTGGTTCTGAGTGTGTGTTGCATATTAAGGGTTTCAGAGTCAGCAGTTCAATGAAGTGGGTTCTCGTTCTAAAAACAGGGACCTGGGTCCAATTTGAGCTGCCAATGGCAAACAAAGGAAGCATATTATACATTCATAGTTTTTTCCCAATGTGCTTTTCATTTAGCTTGCAAGTTATAGAAAAACCCCAGCAAAAACAATACATAAGGAGCCCAACATATATCCTAAAGGATTATCTTCTGAAAATAGTCGAGCATGTATGCTCTCCTACATTCATGCAAGAATAGTTCATTATATCAATCACCCGGTGGGCTACAGTGTATGTTGTTTTCGTGGGTCCTTCGCCCAAAAACAGAAACAAATTCAGTGTTTCTCATCAAATGAAAAGATATCACTTTCTTACAATGTAAAAGCCCCTAATGGTTGCTTAACAACGGTACTTCCTCTCATTAACATTCACTTTCGACGAATCATTGTTGTGGACATCTGGGACCTTCCACAGTCACAACAGCAACATGCACATGACTATCTGATCTTGTCCATGTGCAGGAATAGACAGTCTTCAAAAGGCAGCAGCTGGAGACACAGTGGATTTGGGCTGCGACGCGAGTAAAAGCAATGGCGTAAAAAAGAAAAGCGATTTCAGATGATGTCACCACCATCTCGGTCCATCTCTTCAAACACGTGGTTGATGAGCAGAACCACCGGGGGACGCCGACCCAACACTCCTACTCGGCGTAAATACTGCAGTGGTTCTGAGCACAGCTTTTGCACCAGTCAGAAGCGGTGCATTATGTCTTGGCTTCTGTTGGTTGACCAACTCCTACAGTCTCCTGGATGCTTCCTGCAGACCTATTGATTTCCAGGCCGGCTCGGTACAACAGCCAGGCTGCTTCTCTTGCTCCCTCGTTGCTTTGGGTTTTTTTCCTACATGTCAGGTATAATCAATAGTGATGCTCTTCTGTTGGTTCCGTTTGTCATCATTTATGTATTTGGCACCACAGCTTGCCTGTCAATCACGGAGGCAGGGTCTTTCGTTCCCAGATCACCGTTCTTTCGCCAACATGTTTTTCTTTTATTACAAACTCTTCTAAACAATTATGCCTTTTGATGTCGAACACGCATTCCTGAGCTCTTTCTTCCCCAGACTATCCTGATAAAAAAAGGACTTGGTTTACCTCCTGATGGCACGGGCTTTGGATGGCCATTAGCATGAAAGCACAAGCATTCACCATACAATACATACACAATAAACTCATGAGCTACCTGGTGGTACCATTCAGGCATATGCTAAATCAAGTCAAGTACATACAGCACCATACTGCGTGAACATACAGGATACCAGGTATGAACAGATTCCCACATGAATGTATCGTAGCCCTCTGAACTCCGAATGCCAGAGTAGAGCGAAGGTGTTTAAGGTCACCTTGTATTCAACAAGCTTAAGCATGTAATTCCTGTGGAATAATATAAAAAACACGCAAGAGCTTATGGCTACTTGGAGAACAACGAACATTGGACCCATAGGATGACGACACATAGGCCATGCATTGACTGCTGCTGTGTCTATGTCTTCCGGTGTGAAAGAGCCATTCTCTGTAAATGATTAGCAAATTCAGTGAATGTGTTAATCTCCCTATGCTTGCTTACTAGCCTCTAGCTTGTAATTACTGAGAAAACAAGATTATCTGATGAAGATAGTCTTGAAAGACATCACATCAATAATGAAAGAAGAAAGAAAGAAAGGAATTGTCTTGTATGTATTTTGGTACAGTGGTATTTTGGTAACACTTTACAATAAGGGTACATTAATAAACATTATTACATAGCATTAGCATAGGGGTTAGGATTGGGGTTGGTGTTAGTGGATAAGGGTTAGGATTAGGGTCACGATTAACCATAACCCTCTTAAATAAAGTATACAAATACCATAGTTAATGTGAACACCATTACCTGTTATCAGTATGTTACCTAATCTAGGTGTTTAAACACAAGTGGTAGGTGTCCCGTTCCTTAGAATGGCCTCTCCTTTATATGCCAATAAACAATATCTCTACACTCGGTGCTTGTGTTTTCCCTTCCGAGAACAAAGAAGTAATTGCTTGTAATCAAAGCTCAATTCATTTCCTGACATGTTATCGCTCTCCTACCTGCCGCGATTTGGTGATTTACCTTAAGTCAGCAGGTAGGCCTATTAGGGCTGCGCCCCCCAGCCAAAGGACTCTCAAAACCCCCTCCCCCTGGCGCCTCACTTACAGCTAATGGGATGCAGCGTCGGTTCCCTAGACGATAGGCCCATTTAATTAGATGTGGCACTCAAAAACACATTTAGGATCCGATCCCGAAGCAGTGAAATGCACACCGAGTGAGCAATCATCACATAACTAAAGTTACGCCAGTGCTCCCTGGAAAGCCGGCAGCTGGAGTTTGGGACGCTCTTTACAAATGACATTAACAAGCGTTTTAGACAATCGGATATCGCTATAATGCATTCAACGTTTTTCATTTACACTAGGCATTACATTGCGTCTCTAGTGTGCAGATTGATTCTGGGTAATGCTCTCACAGAATCATAGAGATGGAATGGATTTTTACTCTAGCATGTCCCCATGATTGGAAAAAAAACATTAAAAAGGTTTAAAAGATGGTAGATGGTAGGCACTCGCTAAAGCGCTTTAATTTCAATGTTCCTCAAGATGTAGCAGGCTACCGAGGGAGCCAAGCACATCATGATGACAATAACTCTCTCAACCCATCACGGGAGCATACTAGCGTCAAGATGCAGCTCAACCCTCAAATCACAGAGGACTCGCTTTGAAGACAGGATGAAGATAAGAAGAAGGGCAAACGCATCAGGGATGGCTTAGGCTTTTAAGAAAAACAAAGGCTTGCAACTGCAGAGGTTGACATCATGTGTGCATTACTGACTTGGTCTGGTATTTTCAAGCCAGTGTTAGGGTCCATTAATTTAGTTTCCAAAGAGAATGGGACTAATAGGAGGGAGTGGGTTATTGTGGATCAATAGATTCATATTGAAGGAGACTATGAAGGACTTGTTTACAGGCCAAATTTTAGTGCATTGCAGCAAACCCCCACTTTTCAGAGACATGATGAAACAGCACATCAATGAGAGCTGGGCACAATGTACTTTACTCACATGAACCACACTGGGATCTGAATTACAAATTATATGTGCATTTATATTCCATCCAAAAGTTTTCCAAAGACTCTGAAAACAGAGACTCTGAAAACACTGAAACACACAAGAGGAACACAAAAACGACACGCACCACATGAAAACACAAATGGCTATATGACGCAATCTCTAATCTAAGTGGCAGAGGACTTCTGAAATTAAGGATGGCTCAGCCTATCTCTCATAGACTTAAAATACACACCACACACTACTAGCCAGACAGTCATATTAATACTCAAGATAATTAATATCTTGAGAATGGACGTGTAATGGACGAAAGATCACTAAACTAAATAGTAATTTATTCCAACAACAGTTCATCAGAATCATCAGAGTTGATACTCACAGGGCTCATTCTGGTCAGTCACCTAATGAAGGTCAACTTAAGTCCACAGATCATGAGATAAAAGATGTTTACTCATATGCCTTAAAAAGGGCCTGTTGATGCTTTGGTCCATGAACTCCCAACTGCATGATCCACCACCATGCCTTAAGTAATGCTAGGCTGATACGAGCAGACCAAAGTCACTGCATATTCAGGGGTTTGCTTCCTGTAGACTTCCTGCTGAACAACAGCAACAGATGACAGAGACTTCTTATAAATTGCCCCTTATGGCGATTCCAGTCTGTGTTACGTGTCAGCAATATGGGTAATGTAGGTAAAAGCATACTCTATATAGAATTTTTATTTTAGCATGTAGTCACATTTTCCTTTGCTTTCTAGTGTTTTAATCTTAAATACACATTATTTCAATCACACGCCTCAAACCAACGCTTCCACCTCGTGCACATACTCCAATGCACAACAGAAACACCTTGCTTATTAGGATTTGTTCAGGCTTCTGTAAGCTCCCATGATAAAATGTAATTTTATGATATTACACAGTGATGGGGCAGCAGAGAAAGTGGAGAAAGGGAATATTGATACGCCTGTAGAAAAAAGCGTAAGACCATAGTCATAAAATATACATTAAAAACGTATACACATATATACACAACATATATACGGAATACAGAAAATTGATCGCCCTCACTTTGGTAGAGCTAGGAATCTATCAAGACGTGTTCTCATTGATAACGACAAAGGAAAACGGGGCTCTGTTTCAACGACACAGCAGGGCTTTTGATAGACGCCACCCAAGTTTTAAAGCATTATCCCTCTGTTCCCACAGTCTCTGGTAACTGTAAATAACTCCTATGAATTCCAGATGTACAACACTGTCATGGGGTTCTGCAGCTGTTGCCTGTAGGAAAAAGGGGGCTGGACCCCTGGACCCCGCTCTTATGAGACCCCCAAGAAACGTCCACAGCCGGAGAGGCGGATGCTTTTTATTCACGAAGAAAGAAGCGAAGAAAAGTCTGAGCGGGAAACGCTGCTCTAGCTTGGCGGCTGGCGGGAGCCCCGTGTCACAGTAGCACATCTCAGAGGTCAATACTGAAATACTGTGTCAATGAATTGGGTCTCTGCTGGGTCAATCTTTCCACGCGTTTTCCCCCGAAGTTATGGGGATTTGTTAGTTAATGGCATTTGACGCCATTGACATGTGACCAAATGTATATGAAAACAACGTATTTCTCTGGGTTTAGACATTGTTGGAAACAATATGGATAGCTCAAGTACACAACTTAGGTCTAGTTGATTTTAGATATTTGAATGTTGACATTTTACATGGCATACCTTAAATATGAATAATACGCATTCATACAAGTTTTAGGTGTGTGTTAGACGGCTCGAACAGAGAACACAATAACTTTAAACTGACAAACAACTAATTATTCATCTGGACAGGGACTGGACATCAGGATGCAGAGCGCTAGGCCTTAATGCCCAATAGTCAGTCATAGTTGACTGATTATCGCCCAGCTGCTCTGGGGCCAGGCTTCAAAAAGGCGTCCCCAGTGTTACTTAAAAACCACAAAACTAGTTCCAAGATCAACCATCAAGCTCAGGGATATTGGAAATCCCAATGAGCATTTTTGGATGACCATTTGTAATCTTCCCTTGTTTTAGTGCCAGGCTGAAAAGACGTTTTCAGCAAGGACACAATGCGATGCCCTGCAGAAAGTCTAGCATGTCATACGTCTCCCAGCTTGTCATGACACAAGCCAAACACTTTCTACTGGTGCCACTGGTGCCACTAATGTTTTCCTTTGGTGGAACCCCAATGTGGTCACCCAGTTGTTCTCCGCTTCGCCGCAGAATTGGGATATTACTTGTCACGTACAATCCATCTGTGTTGAAAAATATTTACATATCTATAGATATACATCCAAAATCTCTACCTACTATTAATAACACGCTGGTAACCAAGTAATATACTCTAGTTACGCTATATACTACAGTAACATACTTAATCAGGGTATTGTTGTTTCGCTTTTTGAAACGTCATTCGAAACATGCGTTCTAATCAATGGAACCATTTCGGAATATAAATTAAACATTTTAAATAAATAGAAAGCTAATGATAAAAAATGAACCCTGATAAATGTATAAAAAAATATATTGTATATCTTGTTTACTGGCACCAATGCAACCTAAGAAAAAAGTGACCTCGCACCCTCATAGTAAATGGTGGTAAATGCTACCATTTTGGTGGCAGTCTGGGGCCCTGCATGATGTTTTGCCTGACTGGTGAAAACGGGCCTACAAAAGAGTCACAATGGTCTTTGAAGATCTTCTGTGAAAAGTTAAACAAGGGTCATTGTTTTTCATTCTTGTCATTGTGTGTTTTAATTTCAAAACCACGTCCAAACTAATTCAAACCTGGCTGTATTTCTGTGGTACGGAGGAAATTACCTCCAGATCTCGTTCAGATCGCCGTGCTCCTCAACAACCTGCCCTCATCCTGTGAGGAGAAGTGAACAGTCCTGAACCTCTGGCGGTGGCTAGGACACAGAGTCAACGAGATGCAAGTCTACAATTAAAGACAAATCAAGGGAAATGTATCACAGCATGGGGGAATTCAAAATACAATCAGGATTCATTTACATTATAAGCTGGGAGTCGTAAGTCAATATCTAGCCCAGCCCTACTTGTAAGTGATATAACACTGATGATGTTGAAATACATTTAAATCAATGAACCATATAGCATATGACTAGACCACCTTTTGGCAATCAATGCATAAAGAATCAGGAGAAAAAAAACATAACGTAATGTAAGCATACACCCCTTCCTCCCGGTCTCTGCTCTACCGGTAAACTTGGCTAACATCCTGTGTCAGGACACGCTAACAGATTGTGCAGAATACTGTGGTACTGATTATTAATTTGACGTCTGAAAAGGACTCACTATGTATGATTTTGTATCCCTGAGGGCCAGGAAGCTCTCCTCTCTGGCATTAATCAGAACAATTTCCACTGGGGGTGGAACACAGACCACCACGGCAAATGTAATCAAAGCAGAGAGTTTTGCTGGGTGAAATGTGCGAAATAATAATTTGTTGTTAAACTAATGATATCTAAGCCAAGGCAATTGGGAACGAGTGTGTGTGTGTGTGTGTGGGTGTGTGTGGGTGTGTGTGGGGGGGGTACACGGGTACACACACACACACACACACACACACACACACACACACACACACACACACACACACACACACACACACACACACACACACACACACACACACACACACACACACACACTCTCTTAGCCACACACACACACACACACACACACACACACACACACACTCAGGGTTAGCGGTGGAGGAGGACCCAGACGCAGAGAGTACACTGTAAAAAAAAATTGTAATTTTAAAGTAAATTACCCTAAATTTTTACAGTAGTTTCCCCGTTTTTTAA
>OMKI01010260.1:0-11531 GCA_900302315.1 Phycis blennoides | reverse complement strand
ACAGGGGGGAGTGTCATCAGCATCGTGATCATCATCATCATCATCATCATCATCGTGATCATCATCATCATCGTGATCATCTCATCCTCATCCTCAACATCCTCATCCTCATCATCCAAATGCATACAGGAGCCGTTTGACTGCTATTTGATGGTTTTTGCTTTGTGCAAACCACATATTTGCCTCCTGAAACATTTGCAAACACACACACACACACACACACAAAGATTAATCACAGACACAAACACAACAACATCCAATGAATGGCAGATGGAGGATACACATTTTAAGAGTCCTGGCATTCGTGTTGGATAATGAAGCTCACTGATTCGCGTAAATGGGCATTGGTTTGAGAAATGAAGGGAACATTTCATCCAATGTTCCTTATTAGGGCTCCAAACATGAAAACAATCTGGTCTGTTTTGTCACGCTGGCCCAGATTGCCTGCTGGGATTAGGTGATGTTTGTCACCGTTTACAGGGGATGGAAAAAAAGAAAAAGGCCCCTTTGGACAGGGGGCGTGACAGCTGTTTGGATGCAGGGGCCAGTGTTTATCAAGGCTGGGGTATTGGTCATTGATTGGCCCATAAACAATACCAATAACATGGTGTCGTGTGACTGTTTATCAGAAGTCAGAAGGCTATTTGGTTATCTGAGCCTGTAGCTGTTTACACGTGCAACCGATGAATAGATTTAAAACCTTAAAAAACCTTAAAACCAAGGCAAACACAGAAAATAACCCAGCGAATAATACCAAAAAAACGACCACAAAGTGATTCTACACCTGCGTTGATGTTCACGTGTTAACATGGCACAAATCAGGTTCGCGCTAACATTCATGAACATGGCACGACACCGGCGCGTCAACATGAAATACCGAATGTTCCCATTGATTGAGCGTGGGGGAGAGGAAACAGCGCCAGTGGGAGTCTGAACAGAAACTGTCTATTGATACCTCTTGCAGATTCAGGACCATGAAGACCCGACTGGGCTGCCTGTCCCACAAGTCTGACTCATACAGCGACTTCTCTGAGTTCCTGCCTCCTGCCGAGGGAACGGCTGCCAGGTGTCTGAAGTGAGTTCTTCCTTGATACTGTTGGTGTTCTTTATCAACCACAACAACAACAACAACAACACAAATCACCGTTTAAACATTAACACCCCCCTGTCAGCTCAATGTTGAACACTATGAGGTGTTGTTTTATGGTACCGTCGTTGCGTAATGAGGATGTATGCAGTACATAATGAAGTGTACAAGAAGACCGACATCTCTTGTGCGGAGACAACCCCCCCCCCCCCACACACACACACACACACACCTAGGCGCTATAGGCGCTATACAATATATAGCGCACAGGCACCATACAGTATACATTACATTATACAATATACACTCCACGTTACACAATAAGCGGACGGTGAAGCTTCGACCCGTTAGACGCGGGCCCGTTAGCATCAAGCGGCGAGGCGCCCAGACGGAGCGTCACGCATTCCCCACACGCCTCGGCGCCGATGGGCCTTTTGTCGTGGTGGGGGGGGAGGGGGGGGACGCGGTCACGTGACCGAGGTCGCCGGCGGCGTGTCACGACGCCGCCTGGAAAACAGTCGCTCTCTGGCTACATGTCATGTGATTGGCGACGCCGGGAACGTTCTCTTCCTCGAGTCCGTCCAAGCCGGTCGGCCCTTGTTATGAGGGATTGCACGTGCGTGAGGTCGATGGCGTGAGGCTGTCTCGCTGTCTTGCCGATTGTCTTGCCTACAACTGATTTCATTTCCAATCCACATCGACGTGTGCGATGTGCGAACAGTAAATACCCACATTTAGTGCTGTCAGAAATGTGGGATATTTGCACTCGTTTCATTCTTTTTTCACCGTTCACTTATTTCACACTTCTACAATGGTGTCACGATGACAGTGGGATAAAAACTACTATGGGATGTCCACAGGATGTCCTATTCCCTTTATATCCCTTTATACCCTTTGTAACCATACATATTTTATTGGAAAGGTTTCTACTCCTGCCCGCCCAGAACAGAACTATACGTTCTCCATTGCTGACTGACAAACATACTAACGCTTGTAAAAATTCACGAATGCAGACTATCTATCTCTATCCAACAGAATTTCCACGGATGAGGTTGTCCAGTGGTCAGAATCTTTTGACCAACTCCTGTCTCACAAACGTAAGTGGACATGTCTGTTTATATCCCTCTCTACTGAGACCTGACTCTGTTGTTGTTGAAACACTCCTTTTATAGTGAGTGAAGTGATGTCATGAATTATTTATTTACATTACTCAGATTGTACAAGCTGAAACCACACACACACACACACACACACACACACACACACACACACACACACACACACACACACACACAAAAGCTTTGCCTTTATCATTCTATTATCGAGTAAACTGAGAATCACTCTCGCCAGTCTCTGTACAAATCACGGTCAGCGAAACTTTTTGTGATTGTTTTATTGGGTCAAGTGGTCTCATCGAGGACCCTCCCTAGACAGCGTGGATTGATGGTGTTCCCTGTGTAAGCCGCTGGCACATTGTCGAACCAAACACAGCTTAATTGGATGCCTGTTGACCCCGTTACCTGATTTCAGCACGTAGCACAACACCCCAGGCACCCATTGCAATTCCTCTCCTCGCAGTTGTGTGCCATCCCTTTATGTAAGCGAGATTACTAAAAGTGAGTCAAGCCCACTTTTGATTGGGAGAGCCAGAAATGTAGCCCCCTTAACCTTGTGTCGTACCACTTTTATTTTTGTATTGTATAACTGAACTACATCCTCGGCCCCTAGCGATGAGCCCAGCTAAAGGCCCATGGTAGAAAACGGCACTATCTAATCATAACCTTCGTAATGACACCCACACTACGTCTCTCATGTTGTCGCCATGGTTTCCTGTCTGATTGAGGATTTGGCTGAACTATCATCTGTGATGGCAGAAGCCATCACAGATGATAGTTGAAGCCAACGTGTAAGTGTTTTGGGGGGTTTTTTTGTCGCCTGATGGTTACTAGGTGGTTGTTGCGTGGAGGTCAGACGGAGAAGGACATGCTTTTGTGGTCCGGAGCATCCCTCTCTGTCTGTGAAGCTCTGCCCTGGTTTCACTTGTCCTGTCTCTTGGAGTCCATAAGGCGTTGCTCCATATGTATACACTGTTAACCACATGTTTTGATGTTCCTGGTGCAACATGGCAGCCACCCCAAAGCCACACTCTCGGCTCTCAAAAGCCCTCTTTGTGCCTCTTTTCCTCTCATTCGTGGAAAGCCTTGTGTTCTCTTATTTTTAGGCCTTGGCCAGACGAAACAAACGAGCAAACAAACTAGAAAGTGAAAACCTGTGTTGCTGGCATAATCGGCTGCTTTCATTTCAACCACCACTGAAGATGTAGGGCTTTGTTCGGGGCGTAGCCTCAAGTGTGCACCACCATAGCAAATGGAAGTTATTCTATTAATATTATTATTATTATTATTATTATTATTATTATTATTATTATTATTATTATTATTATTGTTGTTGTTGTTGTTGTTGTTGTTGTTGTTGTTATTATTATTATTATTATTATTATTATTAATAATAATAATAAACGATTAAGATTGGATCCGTCAAGCGATCAATCAAAACCGAGAACAGGCAGAATTGCCACGAGACGAGAAAGTGACTCTCTCTCAAGTACTGGCTCTCCCTGGAGTGGTGGAAACAAAGAGCAGCAGCGTTGGTGTTTAGTTGGTTCTCCTGCAGTGGGTCACTTCAGTAGTCCAATCCCACTTTGTTTTAACTCATCCCCCAACGTTCCCCCACTCGGGGAACCCTGACCGGCATCCATCCTGCCCACATGTTTAGCAAGTGGCAGCAGGACTCTTCACAGCCAGTGTTGACTCGTGTGCTCTAAGAACAGTAAGCCACCACTGATACGACTGAACCGTGCTGCCTTCTGAGGCCGGCAACCAAAGTGTTAGTGGCTTCAATCAGCCGCACCCTGAAGGAAAAATACAGAAAGAAGGTTTACATTATGCGCCAATGTTCCAGTTGGGTTTCTGACGTAACACAATGTCCATTAGAGACACATCTCTGTTAAGTAAGCCATTTTATCCTCCGGTGGGTTTGGTTCAGCTCCAAGAATACCCCCCCCCCCCCCATCCTTCACCCCCAGGCAGAGAGGATTATCAGGACACAACGGCGTATCCTGTTTCAATTGACCAGGCATTAGGAAGGCGAACAAAATGTGTCTGTACCCTATTAAGGTTTATAGCTGTTTTTCCCTGCCCTGCCATTGCTATATATTTGATTTGAATGTGGAAATGCGAGTACTACTGGCTCCTAGTAATGTTCCAATGTTCTTGGTTTTATAAGAAATATGCTAACTTCAGCTTGAGATGGTAAAAACATCGTAATGCAGAGCATAACAGTAAAAACATGGCAGACTGAAATATTTTTTGCAGATGGGAACCACAATTACACAACAGGTTATGAGAACGTTTGCAAAGGGCAGACAGCGGGGACAGTCTGTACTGACAACAGGTGCATTTTTCTTTCTCTCTACTTTGTTGTGATTTGTGACATCATAACTGATAGTTGACCATACCTTAGAGACACACATAAAGAGGGTAATTCACTTCAAACTACTAACCCCATCACAGCCTGTATAATGTAGTTCACATTGTGGGAAGTAATCTGTGAGGTAAATTTAAAAGCATTTGCTAGTTTTTAAATGATCACCTCTGCTTTCAGATAAATTGCATTATAAATATTTTTGTTGGTTCATGATAACTTCAGCCAAATCATGTTCAGAAACATCACCAAGTATAACCTAATTCACAAAGTGTCTTATGAGCTGTATAATGCTCCTGGAAATATCTATTATAATAGAGGGACAGACACACGGCAGCAGTGATAGGCTCCTATGGGGACTCCTCCGCTCACACAACCTATCACAGACTGGCAGTCAATACCACACAAAGTAAGATGCCAGTGTTTGTGGGGACGAGGCTGTACGAGGCGTAGACGAGAGTGAACGTGAGAGTGAAAGTGTCAGTTAATGACAAGCGTGGCATGTGTGTGTGTCTGTGTGTGTGGGTCATGCTGGTACAATCCCTGGTACAAGCACCAGGGATTGCTATTTTTCACAAAAATGTGAAATTTTCTACGTAATCCTGGGACCAGTGCTTGTGTTTACAGTATAACTGCAGCTACTGTCGAAAAGCATTGGTCATATGTCAGGCAACACCAAATGCAACATGGAGAAATATGCATAAACCTATGGGTTCCCAACCTTGCATGCAGCTTGATCTTCGGTAGAGCTGCAAGGAATGGGAAATGCTGGGCTCATTGCCTGTGATCTGTTTGCTTAGAGCAGCCTTGTGGAAGTGATATCTGACAATTCTTTGTCGGTTAAACAAACTGAAAATTGCTTATAATACATAACACAAATTACCATGGGGCAAAGAATCGATCACTCTATGAACGTTTATAGTTGTCCTGACTGTTTAACCGTCTGATTTGATTTTTTTCCATCACAGACGGCCTCTCTGCGTTTCGGGCCTTTCTGAAGACGGAGTTCAGCGATGAGAACATCGAGTTCTGGATGGCTTGCGAGGACTACAAGAAAAACAAGAGCTCAACCAAGTTGGTGTCCAAGGCGAACAAGATCTATAAGGAGTTCATCGATGTCCAGGCCCCCAGAGAGGTCAGCGAGATAACCATTTAATTTTTAACAACACATCATATTTATCAAATCATTAGCACTTCTCATACAATTAAAATAACAAATTCAATAGATGCAAATCTAAATAATAATAATAATAATACATCAATTTTTTATAGCGCTTTTCACAGTACCCAAAGACGCTTTACATGCATACAGATACTTAAAAAAACAACAACAAAAAAAAAGACAAAAAAAACAAAACAACAAAAAAAAGAGAAAGAGAGAGGGTGGAAAATGGTTTGTCAGGTGTTGTAGGTGATGTTGAAGAGGTGGGTTTTAAGATGATTTTTGAAAGACGGCAGTGAATCAGAGTTACGGATGGCCAGGGGGATGGAGTTCCAGAGGGTAGGGGCGGCGATGGCAAAGGCTCTGTCCCCTATGGTGCGGTATTTGGTCCTGGTGAAGGGGGTGAGGGTGTTGGCATTAGCGGAGCGTGTTCGGTGGGGGTGAATGGGGCGATGGAGGAGATCTGCCAGGTATGAGGGGGCATGGTTGTTTAGGGCTTTGTAGGTGGTGAGGAGGATCTTGAAATGTATGCGTTGTGTTATGGGAAGCCAGTGAAGTTGACGGAGGATGGGCGTAATGTGTTCTCTGGAGGGGGTGTGGGTGAGCAGTCTGGCAGCGGAGTTCTGAACATATTGCAGTTTTTGAAGAACAGTGGAGGAATAAAGTCCTTTGAAAGTCCTTTATTCTGCCTCTCAGGTGTAGGAGTTATCATTAACAACACCATGTAATAATCATATGGTGCAATAAGTCTCAAACTTACAATTATTTTTTTATTAAAATTTACATAAATTGTATTTCTTATTCCTGTCAATGTACGTTCATTTTGTTGCATGAAATATGATTAAAAATGCATCAAATCAAAGGCTTACGCTATTTGACCTTAGGTGAACATCGATTACGGCACCAGGGAGAGGACCAGACAGAGCCTGGAAGCCCCATCCCCCAACAGCCTGGATGAGGTCCAGGCCAAGATCTATGGCCTCATGGAGAAAGACTCGTACCCTCGCTTCCTCAGGTCCAAAATGTACCAGGACATTGTAAATAAGACTCACGCACACAACCAACGGAGGTCGGTCTGACTGAGGCCCACACACACCAGCATGGACAAACCAAAAGCAACAGCAGAGGACCAAGTACAGCACCTCTCAATAAATATATATATATATCTATGTATGTGTGTGTTTGTTGAACATTGAAGACATTTATAGCATCTTTCTGAAATTACTGTGAATTTTCGGTTATACGGGATGAAAAAGAGATAGAGAGGAAATGTACTTTTTTGTGTCCATCATCCAAATCCAATCATTTTAGATTGGATTTAAAATGTGTTGGTTGGCTCCACTAATAGGAGATTGTGTATTATTATTCACAACCAAAAGGGAGTCAAAAGAAAATAACCACATTTCTTAGAAGAGCAGAACAATATTATCTCAGGTAGCTGAGATTCTAAAATAGTTTATCGTATTTGTCTTATGTTCATAAATAGTTAAGACAACATATCTGAGTCACATGTTATGTCATTGGCAGTTTGTAGTGAGTTAGTAGGGCAAAATAGTGGGAGCTGGTATGAATCAGCCATTGGATATAATACCACAATTCCTCCAATGTTTATAAGATTGCTTAAATCTATGAATTCATTAGATGCTGAAATCAAACAAATGATTTGACAGAACCAGTGTTTGCAGTCAAATTAAATTGTAGTTATTAATGCATTTTTTGTCAGCAGTGTGAAGTTATAATATAACTTCACACTGCTGACAAAAAATGCAAAAATGGCTATGACTATGTCAACATATTATGTTGACATAGTCAACAAAGCAAATTGAATATTTTGACAAGAAGAATTACTAGTCGAGGTTGAAAAAAAAAGATTGAAGACCAGAGACAGTCAAATGATTCTTCCTGAACATTTCCTTAACAATGCTTAGCATTGATTTCAGCATCAGAAATACTTTATTGACCCCAGGGGAAAATTAGGTCACGATACAGTCACAGTTGCTAGAATAGAATGGGAAACACATTTACTAATGGGCTTAGATTCACTTTTTGCATTGAGAGTCTTAAGTGGAATGAATCATCAATGGATGTGTTCACTTTAAATTGAAAGGAAAGTGTCTGAAAAAGTGGATATGACTTACTGGGAGTTTATGAAGTGGAAAGGAGGAATCGATTCACGTCCTGGAAAACAGCATGACCCCCAGCATGTCTTGCTGCCCATCCCAGCATATTTCATCATATAAATGCATGTTTTGTGCTGTGTGAACTCTTCCCAGCATGAAACCTTCTCAGAACCGCGTTTCTCCCCTGTCCACAGACCTTACCCATTTCTGAGAATGGAATTGTTGTGAAATATTTATCAGTGAACGGAGAAAAGAGGTTGCTGCCCGAGATGTGTAATCAATGTGTTATTGTGAAACTTGATTTTTCAGACCTTCCATAAAAATGTGAGCTAGAGAGGTAAGATGAAAGACTGATATTTTTGTGAACGGCATGTATGTGTTCCCACAACTTTTGGTGAGCCAAAACAGTACAGTTAGAAATAATATGAATGAATAGATAACTATTTCGATTTGATTCTTGTGAATTGATTCTGTATTTTTTCAATTTGGGTATCAATCCCTGTCATAATCATGACATGCACACGTTTACATGGCTGGATGGACAGACAAACAGATGAACGTACATACAGACAGAGAGAGAGAGAGAGAGAGAGAGAGAGAGTTAAAAAAGTAAAGTAATATCAAAGGAACTGGCCGGTGTGCTTTCCAACCTCCAACCTCCGTGGCTGATGTTCATTATACCTCAAAATGACTCAAATGAGCTTTCACTTGTACTGAGCCCCACATCGACTGGTCAAAGAAACCATTGATTATTGTAAATGTTACATGAAAATGATGTTCTTTCAATAAAAAAATAGATTTTTGGGTGATCCAGGGATGTTTATTCTTGTTCTTGGGAATGGCCTAAGTAGACTTGATTTTGAGAGGCAACCACGCAATGAATTTTAAATTTGCTCCTGCCAACAAATCCATTGCAATTGAATTGCGTTCATTTTACAAACACTTTTTCTTTGACGTGGTCATCATGACAAATCAACACCACTGTTCGGTGATGCTCTTTCAATAAAAACGTAGATGTTAGACTGACCCACGGATGACAAGTTCTTCTTCCAACGGACAGACCAGGCAGACATGTTCCCCGGGGGTTAATGTTCGCTTTGCTTCTGCCAAAAAAGCTATGAATGGGTTGATTTTCAAAAGAGTGGTAAAATGATCAACTCGGTCATAGACCTACAGGAAGTAATGCCAAAAAAGCCCATTCATGGGGGCACGGAATTACTTCTGTGACGTTGGGTCTCTTTTATATGAATCAGGGCCTCAGGGACATGTCACGTTATCAATCCTGGGGGCTCTAACTCTACAGGAAATGACTCCCACACTCGAGACCGAGTGATTCGAGATTTTGAGCTGAAATTATTTCCAGTCCTACACCCCACAAATCCAAGTGAGAATGTAATCTGCAGTCTAAGGTTATGGTAACGCCACTGTGATTGGCCCTCTTTTTGCAGAAAGGCTCAAGATTTTCAAAGAGCAATACCAAGGCAATACCAAGAAATACTAAGGCGCCAATTGGTTGATACTGTAGATCTGATGGCCAAGTTCCTATATCTTTCCAATGAATGGAGGTACATTAATTGCATCAATTCCTTCAGGGCTAGAGCCTTCTAATTGATAATCCTATGTGTCATTGAGGCCGTATTTCATATAAAATTGCCCCCAGGCCTCTTGCTCACTCCCAAGTGCCCATGACCCCTGGGTCACTTTCTAATTGCATCACTTCTTGTAGGGCTAGAGCCTCCAAATTGATAATTTAAGTAGACCTTACTGCACGTCTTTATCTTATTTCTAAGCCATTATCTGCGCCCATGAATACTGTGTCATCTCTTCCTGTAGGTCTATTACCCCCATCTTCATAATTTGAGTCATTTACATTTATATTTGGGGCATTTAGCAGACACTTTTATCCAAAGCAACTTACAAAGAGTACATTTGTCAGAAGAAGGTGAAACATTGCATTGCTGCTAATACGGTAAGAAACTCACCAGAACAAGTTTCAAGCATTTCAATTGTGAGGTTAACCATTGCTAGTATACAACATCTCTGGCTAAGTGCCAAGTTACCGTTGTTCAGTTGTTCAGTTGTTCAGTTGTTCGGTTGTTCAGTCATTCAGATAAATCGCTAATCTCCCTTTTACTTTACTGATTGCGTTCACGCTTCAAAATGCTTTATTGCTGTATTAATTTTCCATAATTCACAAAAGGCATATATTAAACACTTTGGAGTGGATTTTCCAGGAAAAGAACAGTTACATAAAGTAACACTTAACATAATAGCTCAGATAACGACACAACACAAAGACAATGACAACATGCAAGCTGCATGGTCTCAACAAACTAAACATCATAAGCATTCACTGAATGAAGATTATCATATTAAATGCATATTTCTGGCTAGAAAAACATTTATCAAAACGCATTTTAAAGCCGAAACTATCGAAAGAACGTGGCATTTTCAACCGAGACTAAAACTGATGTGCATCCATTTTGTTTTGGCAGACAGAAACACGCCGCTGTGCCAGTCGAGAGCGGAACTGCATCAGTGACAATCATTTTGGGTCGCACTGACAAACAACCCATTCGGTAGTTAAGGTTTGGAGAACAGACTGGGCCCCGGGTTAATTGTCGCCGTTGTCTATTTTGCGATGCCAATCTGCCACTACTTTTGTTCAACTCAGCCCCTCACGCGGTGTACGCTCGTTGGGGAGTACGCAAATGGGGAGCACGCAAATGGGGCAGTTGGCGAGCCGTTGACATCCATTCTATTCCAAACAACGGCTCCCGTAGCTCCCGAGAAGTTAGAATCCTTAAAAACATTTCATGCTCGCCACTCAGCTTCCACGTCCGGGAGTGGCGTGCAAACACTGAATAGAAACTCGCGGGTCTGTTCCGTTTGCGGCCACCGTCAGAGATGACTACCCCGCCGCGGCGGTTCGTATGCGGTTGCTTTTGGTGCACAAAACTAAAATACCGCTCAACGCTCGTTTCGAAGAGTGATATGTCAATGGCGCGTCAACCGCCCGGTTTCTGAACTGATTCACATCTCGACGGAGACCGCGTCAACACTTAACCCGGGGTTAAGTGGGGCGAACCGGCGAAAAAACGTAATGCATGCGCATACGGTGCCGTGACACTGGTCTATTCAAATCTACGGCAAGCCCGGAACAGGGGCATCTCCATTCATTCTGCCTCGTATTTATTTTTCGACCAATCATTGTGCAGGAGGCGGGGATCGGTAAGGTTAGAATATATATAAATTTTTATTTCCGGCCCGTCTCATCGGGGCAGTCTAAAAATATCCAAATCAGTCGGCCTGTCGTCACAATAAGTAATCGGCGGTGGGGTGGGGGGGGTGCTCGTCCAGTATCTAGGGCATCCATGGGCCGGCATAACACTACATGTCCATTTTACTTTGGCCATTGTGTCGGGCAGACGCATGCCAGATGCCTATCTGGGCCAACCAACAGACAGCAAGAGTCAGTCGCTGATGAAGAGCAGAGGGCAGAAAAACAAAACAAGAGGCTCTGCTGTGATCCGGCGAGGGGTTATTCCTCGCCCCCCCCCCCCCCCCCCCCCCCCCCCCCCCCCCCCGCCGAAGCCCCACGGTCACGCGATGGAAGAAATGAATACTAACAAACGGCAGACAATGCCGGTCGGTACGCGAGGCGGCTTGTCACTGTGGA
>OMKI01010241.1:0-12829 GCA_900302315.1 Phycis blennoides | reverse complement strand
GTCTTGGATGAGATGTATGACGCGATAAGCTTTGCACACCTGGATTTGGAGAGTTTCTGCCATTCTTCTCTGCAGATCCTCTCAAGCACTGTCAGGTTGGATGGGAACCGTCAATGGACAGCCATTTTCACCACCATGCTTCACCGTTGGGATGGTATTTGGCAGGTGATGAGCGGTACCTGGTTTCCTCCATATATAACTCTTAATTAAGGGAGAACAGTTCAATCTTGGTTTCATAAAACCAGAGAATCTTGTTTCTTACAATCTGAGAGTCCATTAGGTGCTTTTTTGCAAACTCCAAGCGGGCTTTCTTGTCTTTCACTGAGGAGGGGCTTCTGCCTGGCCACTCTGCCAGGCAGAAAGCAGGCATAAAGCCCAGATCGGTGGAGAGTTGCAGTGATGGTTGTCCTCCTGGAAGTCTCTCATCTCCAAACAGGATCTCTGGAGCTCAGTCAGAGTGACCATCGGGTTCTTGGTCACCTCTCTTACCAAGGCCCTTCTCCCCTGATTGCTCAGTTTGGCTGGGCGGCCAGCTCTAGGAAGAGTCCTGGTTGTTCTAAACTTCTTCCATTTAAGAATTACGGAGGCCACTGTGCTCTTGGAAACCTTCAATGAGGCAGATATTTTTTGTAGCCTTCCCCAGATCTGTCCCTCAACACAATCCTGTCTCTGAGCTCTGCAGGCAGTTCCTTCGACCTCATGGCTTGGTTTTTGCTCTGATATGCATTGTCAGCTGTGAGACAGATGTGTGACTTTCCATATCATGTCCAATCAATTGCATTAGCACAGGTAGACTCCAATCAAGGTGTAGAAAGATCTCAAAGATGATCAAGAGAAATGGAAGGCACCCAAGCAAAATTTCATAGTGGCATAGCAATGCGTCTGAATAGAATGTGATATTTCAGTTTTTCCCTTTTAATGAATTTGCAACAATTTAGCATTTTAGTTTTTGCTTTGTCATAATGGGGTATTGAGTGTAGATTGATTAGGGAAAAATGTATTATTTCAGCATGAGGTTGAAACATAATAAAATGTGAAAAAAGTGAAGGTCTGAATACTTTCTGAATGCACTGTCATTATACATACATATCCAGTAATTTATATATAAATACATACAGTATATTATATATATATGAAATCCAACATTTGAATTTCAGCATAAGTAGGCCATTATTATTGCGCATAGGAATGCACAATCTAGATATCGCTTTTCGTCATATCATTCTTCTTCACATCAAATTTGTGCAATTAATAGAAGCTAAACGATTGAACCTCGAGATTTCATTCAAACTGTATTACTAGGTCTACTTCCATGGCTGTGCCATTTATTTTTATTTTTTTTTACATATTTGCGATTAAGAATGCAATAAACTCTCATAGAGATAACATTGAGCCTATCTTTCCAGTTACGTTTGACGCCGCTAATTGCTTTCCGACTGCTAACTGGGCAGCATAGCTCAGTGGGTAGAGCGTGTGTTCCACAACCGAAGGGCTGGCGGTATGATCCCAACCTCAACTAAATTTATATCAATGATTACGGGCATTCCTATGCACAAATAATTCCTTGCGTGGAATTACATTTTGTAGTTAATTTGATCAAAATTCCAATTGGTATCTTTTGTCGGTCATGTTCATAGAGCCTGTATACCAAATTTGGTGTTATTTAGAAGTGGTTTCCATATTGACTTTGACCACAAAATATAGTGCCCCCTATGGACAAAGTGATACCAATTTTTTGGAGTTCTGCTTATGGTGAATACATATGAACATTTGAATATATTTGATTACATTTGAAAACAAATAAAAACATCAGCTACAAATACAAAAGGTATCCACAGACACTCTGTCATTAATACCAATACGTTAGGATTTGCTTTTTTAACATTAGATTTCAAAACATTTGATGAAAATAATTTGCATGTGTGTATTACCTGGTTGCAAATGTGTTGCCCAAGACCAGCCCTGGAGGAGGGGCTCTGGTAGACAATAGGCTGTGCAGAGCTGAAGGCAGCGTAGCCCTCAGATGCATACTCTTCGTAAAGTGTGTGGAGCACCAGCCTACAGACCCTCACCAGCCCCTCTCGATCATCCTCATGGAAGAAGGCAGAACTGTTCTCATATCTGAAGGAAAGATCTCCGTCATGTGTGAAATGTAATCCCATCAAATTCCACAAATACAGTACATAACATTACATCGGTAGGTAGATTGGTGATTTTGAGTGTTGAGCCTCGAGTATGATTAAACATTCATTCTTTCAATTTGATCCTCCATAGTTGGACATAAACAACAACATTATAAGGCTTCTATCTCACCGATCTCAAGGTTTGATATTGAGATTCTACTTGCCAATAACTTGCAAGTACCTCTAGCATTTCTTTATTTGGCGTGACACAAATAATGTCACGCCAAGTTAGTTTTAGTTAGCAAAGCTAAGACATAATTTCAACTTCAACATGGAAAACATATTTAGGACTTAAACCATTTTTTCCCGTATGTACCTTATTTATGATTGTACACATTACATCTCCTTTGACTCTGACTATAAAAATGAGCACGTACAAACCTAAAGAGTCGACAGAGCCACAGTGTGGTGTCCGAAAGTATACGTGTGGTCAGCTTCCGAAATCCATCATTGCTGAGCATTGAAAGGTAGGCAGTCAGGCAGTGGCCCAGCAATGCCATGTGCCCCTGTTTGCCCATATTTTCCAACCTGCTGAATAACAGACATTTTTCAAATAAACCCTACAAAGGTTACATTGTAGTACACTGAAGTGCACTGCCTCTACACACATTTGGTACTGTTCTTGTTCAAAAAGGCCAAAGAAACTAAGAAGAAAACTGCCCACCTATCAGTGTATCAATATAGCCTACAAGGAACAATTGTACTAAAATAACTGTAGGCCTACGAAAATCTACTACAGTCTACAAACATACCATTTTTATTGGACCGTGAAGGCAGCGGTAAGTTATATTTAACAAATTTATAATCAAAAGACCTCAGAAAAAACACAAGAACTAGTGCACATTCAGCATTCTCAACACCTACTTGTGGCTCTGTTTATCATTCTCTTCTGTATCTTCACACATCAGGTCATGGACTAGATGACAAATGTTTGCAACATTTTGGCCACTGAGAAGAGAAGAGAAATTATACTATTTCCATAATATTTATTGAAGTATTTAAATTACATATACAAAACATCCAATAAATAGCATAAACATGCAATACATTGTGGGTCTTACTCTCCCTGCAGGGGTCCAGGGCACTTGGTTTTGCTTAAGGGACCCGTCTCCAATCCATCTCCTAACTCTCTGCACACATACACGTGCGTGCGCACACACACACACACACACACACACACACACACACACACACAATTGTCAAGAGTACAGCTTTATCAAAATATAGTATACTATAAACTCAAAAAGATAATTTACTCCAAATCCATCAATCAATCAATCATCTCTGCCTCCAGCCATGCATCTTCTTTTCCCGTTTATTCCTATCACCGCTTTTATCAGAGGACTCCAGACATCAGATGATATGCATCATAAGGCAGACATACACAGTCAATTTAGGGTTTCTAATTTGCATATCCTGCATCTCATTACGTTGGAGGTAACAGGAATAAACTGGCAAACCTGCCTTGACATGACTTTGTCCTCCTCGAGTTAAAATGTCTGCTTTAAATGTAGAATATGTAATCTCTGACGCTAAAGAAACAGTAGGAAGAGAATGTCTGAGGTGATGTGGGAACATGGGAGTTGTTGTCTTCACCACCATTGTCTGTGAAAATCTATCTGACGTGACTCGGATGTCAGGCAGAAATCATGTTCACGATGAGGTAATGTATAAAAGTTTTCACGTTATGTGAATTTATGTCTATTTATGGCATCCCTAATACTAATCCATTAACTCTGGATTGATTCTATTGGTCAGCCGTCTTCTCTGCAGGGAAAAGCCAACAACAATCATTCCTCCAGCACATGACCACGTTTTGATCTAGAGTGTGCACGGAGAGGGAGGGGCTATTTACACTGCACCGTGAGGGTGTTGCTGAGGTCAAGAGAGTGAAACAATGTGTTGGAGCTCTACAATGGAATAAGATTTTGGCCTTTTTTTCATTTGTAAAAAATATGAGAAACACTATTCATCATGGATGCATGGAATGAAATATAGTTGTATGCAATGATAAGGGGGTCCTACATGGTATCGCAAGGATGGTGAGCATGGCCTGATTCCTACATCAAAGTAGACATCATTTGATTTCATGCCGTGTCGCAGATTCCAACAGTAGACCTGCAATATTGCTTAGTATTGCTGCCACATTCTCTACCACTGAGGCATGCAGGTATCAACCAGCAGGGAAAGAACAGACTATATCTTGATAAGGACGAGTCTTCCATACTTGGGAGGAAATAGTGAGCTTGGTAAATATTATAAAATGGCCTGGTAGGTCATAAAAGCAGGTTTACCAGAAGTAAACATCTCAAAATCATCATCAAGCATGTCTCTAAGACATCTCTCTCTCAACCAGCCAACATGTACTGTATTTCATGACATTTTTTTGTTGAGGTTAGACTCGAGTCCCCAACATCTAGCTTCTTGGCCCCATGCTCTACAAATAAGCTACTTTGACATATGAATGCTCCAGAGCAGATCACAATTTACCATTTTAGGTTTACCGGAAGTAAACATATCAAAATAATCACAAACCATGTTTCTAAAATAAACTGAGGCAAAATCACCTGTCAAAACGGACTTAAGAGAAATGATGCATGTACCCATGTGAAGCTCAGCCAGTATTAGAGGCCACAGTTCAGATAAGCAAACTTTTTTTTTTGATGAAGACTTGAAATTTGGCATGGATATACTATGGAATCTCCTCTTTTTAGCCATCATGGACAGCAATGCCTATGTCGTTGTGATGCAACGTTATAGCTGTTTAAATATTGCACATTTTAATATATTTTACATAAAACTATATCTCTGCCGTTTGCAGCTTTTATGACTTCGGGCACCAAATGAGTTGGTCTGTGGGCGTTTGATCAAGTTGTGGTCATTGCATTAAATCCAAATGGTCTGACCACAAGGATTGTGGCATGAAAGTTGTTCCAAAGATTCATGCATATTACATTTAACTAGTGGAAACGGCAGTCTGTTGAAATTTCTACATTCAAGCCCTGATTGTAGCGCCACCTATGGGCTATTCTTGCCCATCCTTTGCATTCCTTAGGCATTTTGCAAGTTCTACAAGCCTGCCAGTTTATACTACATATGACAATATAATTTTTGAGATACGGCCAAATTTGTCAGGAATGAAAATATATTAAATACATTTAAATAATTATAATAATAATAATAATAATAATAATAATAATAATAATAATAACAACTAGGACTGTGAGCAGTCATGAAAGGTATTCACAGCCCAAGCACCACCGAGCCTAGTGACAGCCTTCTTCTCGGGGGCACGTCATCACACACAACCACGCCTCTGACAGGGGCGGGTCTTTGTTGTTCAGCACTAGGTGCTTTTTAAGTGTCAACAACAGACACACACCACACCATAGGTAGACACACACACACACACGCACACACACATCCACGCACAAACACACACAGAGACACACACAGACACTGATTTAATAGTGGATCATGTTTATGGGTGATTCTGGGCCTGTAGCGAAGTGGTGCATTACGTTTGACTATAATTGTGTCATGGACACTATGTCATGGAATGAGATATCGACACAAACATTTGTACGCATGTTAAGCAAAGTGCTCACCATTTGCATGGCAAATTTCCTGTTCCTTCCACCTTCTGACGTGGACTTGTGATCGATTTTGTGCATTAGCACTTAGCTTAGCATTTATTCAAATTGACACTGTGACATCATTTTTGTTGTAATTGACCCAAAACTGAGCACACTACTTAAGGGGGTGGACTCTATATGTCTACCTAGTTTCAGGGCCCTATCATATTGTCAAGTGGAATAGCCTAATGATTGATTGAATATTGCAAAATTATGATGTTCACATGTCATTTTGAATCTTTTTCGAATTGTAGTGCCTCTTAAGGGCGGCACTATATAAGGGACCTGCTCTTCTGGGATAGAAATTTAAAAAAAGTTTTGCCAGTCCACTGCTGAGATATGGGCACTCAAATAAAAAAAACGGGGGTTCGGGGTAATGACTATGAATTATATTTAGATATGTTGCAATACAATGGGATAAGCTCAGTATCTGAAGCATTTATGATTGGCTATCATACTTTTACCATCCATAGCGATTTGACTTGTTGTATTGTGAGCAGTGTCAGATTGATAAATGTATAACAATTGCCATTCAACTACATAGATTTGTGAAACAGCTGCACAATGACTGTAGCATCATGGTCGTAATACATACACTATAAGACTTCAGTATGAGTAATCCCCTATTATCACATTTGCATTCAATCTCGATTTGTTGTTGAAGGAACATACCTCTGTCCATCTTCCAAAATGTTCACCATCTCATTTAGATATCTGCCCATCTCTGTCAGGGCCGAGTTTGCCATGTCTAACAAGATGTGTAGTGGAAAATGTTAAAATAGACTCTGCAATTTTACATCCAGCAGATAATAGTATAAACATGATGTATAGACATGGAGTGTGAACAAGTAGCTGGCAGTCAAAAGATACATCTCGCTCGACTAAAATGAAGGTAAATGAAACACCTGTCAATTCCGTATATTGTCAAAGCTAATGGAAATCCTTACCTTGAACGGACTCGACGAAAACTTGTTTTTTAATCATTTACTTTGTGTCGGTTGGATTTATTTAGGCCTACAATGAGTAGGTATCTATTTATTTTCAGCACGACAGAAATGTTAGAAAACGAATGTAATCGTTGGTCTCGTACCAAGTAAACAACTTTCCACTGTTTCGCTGTAGAGACAGACAGCATTACAATGTACTTCCTGGTCTGACACGAAGACATTCGTAAGCAAACCACGCAGACACGCCCACACCCAAGATCCACGCAGCCATCGCTGACGTGGTACTGGCAAATGATGTTGCAGATTCGTTCCTTTTTTGATTTGTATTAATTTTGTGGCATACATTATGCATAAATACTATTAATACCACAAACGGCAAAAAAAATAAAAATATCCTGACGGATGAAGAAAAGAAGAAATCCCTGAAATCCAGTGAAAATAAAAAGTCTAATTTTTGCAGTCAGATTGCTGGTTGACGGTAGCCGAAACCTAATCTAAAATAACAGCTTCATGACATTTGGACCACCCTTTAATGCTAATCAGAAAAAGTGAGACTTAGGCAGAGGATCTCATAGGATCCTCTGCTGAATGCTTCCCTCAGTAGTATCAAATCGATGTTCTGGCTGGTTTTCTCCAAGGCAAATTACAGTTGACAGGTTGTAGGTGCCAATTATTTGGCCCTTTCTGAAGAAGCCTGCCCATCGGTGCAGTCTCTAATACAGCCCCTGCCCGCATTGCACTCTAGACCCAAGCAGTGGGTTGTACGGAAGACGGGTAGGCTACTAACTTGATATATAATCATTGATTTACACCCTTTTCCAATGTGTACTATTGTACATCATTATTTTGATACTGGCTATCCTGTCCAGCTTCCCGCGATCTGCTCCAGTGTGCTTTCTTCCTAAATGACCAAAACTTACTTTCTCTACCCCTTTTCAACATCAGAGACAATATTCTGTAATTTTTACATTTATAAATGTAATAAATTGATTTAATGTATTTTAACGATAGCCTATGTATAACAGGCGTGATTATTTCTTGTGAAAGCTAGCTGGAAAGTATGCTCTGACGCGAGCCGCCCCCCAAGCCGTCACATTGCTCGTCCCCTCCTGACAAGCGGCTGTGGATCAGAGCGCAGGTGACGCGGCTGGACAGCGAGCAGTGACGCTAATGTTAGTTGTGGGCGGCTGAGCTCGCCCTGGCTAACATTTACTTCGCAGTTGGTGCCAGATTCCGATCATGTACCTCTTGCTTTCGGAGAAAACTAAAAAGTCCCAAACCGAAAAAAGACACCGTTCACCGTTCGAGTTGTAGCCCAGTGTTTTTCAACCTGTGGTAGGCCTACTCATGCCGTAGGCTACTGCGGGTTGTCCATTGGGATTTTATTCTTGAAAGAAACAAATGTACAATAATAACAACATAATACAGATCATTTAAAATAAATATATTTCAAATATTTTCCAGTAAATAGTTTCATGGCTTGTTATTATAAAAATAAATAGTGTATCTTTGTGCATTCCATCATATGTTTTCCATTGTAATGTTTTCCATTTATTTCTTTTTGGTTAATTTCTGTTTGCTAAAGAAACACACTGGGAAGCATAAGCATCCTTGACACCCGTGACTTTTCTTTCTGTTTACCACTGGCCATGACCTTCTTGCTGTAATAATTGTGTATAAAAGGGGTGGTGACTCTGCTCAGCCACTGTGAACAAAGAGATGTATCTATTTTTACAATTTGCTTATGAGATGCTCTGCGAATGGTATTGAGGACAATTTAGTGGTACACCTAAAATGAAAGGTTGGGAACCATTGTTATAGCCGAAGTCACGCCCTTCCACTGTCCCCAATGGTACTTTATGTCAGAGAAAAATAGTAGTTTGAGTGGTCGGGAAAATAGTAGAAATAGTAGTATGGTAGTCAACGGTGAGATAAAAATAATCTTGCGTTTGCCTTGTCTTTGTTAAACAGTTGATGTATAAAACTGAAAATACATAATTAGAAAGACTACACATGCAAAAGTTACTCAAGTGACTTCGTAACTTTCTTGCAACAGCTACCCAGAACCGCTGAAACTGACATTAACTTGTGACAACATCCCAGCATAAGACACAAAGGTATCGTGTTGATTTTAGCTCCAGGGGTTCTTTGTAGCTTGTCTTGAGAGAAGGATATAAAGCCACTGATGTGTTTGGGTGCGTAGTCTTTTTAATTACGTATTTTCAGTCTTATACTTGAACAGTTTTACGACCAACTGCTCCCCCCCACACACACACTCCCATCCCTCCCTTTCCAATGACTACTATTGTGTAAGGAGCCAGTTGGTACAGCATCGAGTAGACAAGTGTCAAGTAATAATGTTCTTTGGTTTATATTAGGAATTATATTTAGTTATTTAGTCTGTAAGTATAAACCTATAGGCCTAAGCCATACCTTACAAGTAAAGGTCCTGATACATCGAACGTGATTGTAAGTCGCATTTCCTTTCCCATGCCAATAAAATAATTACAAATCATGGAGCTGAATGAGACTTATGCCGCGATTACAGTTTTGTGAAAAGGGGACATATAATTGTAATTGCACCAAGGTTGATTTAGTACAGCGTTTTAGCCTGCAAATAAATCAGTTTAACCAATCGCACTCTGGTATCTTTGTCAGAGTCACCATGGAGACTGTATGTTCATGTTCATCATGTTGTAGGACATGGCGGAGGTACCAGCATTTTACATTTATCACCAACCCAGTCTCACAGCAGTTCATGAAATAGTCCCGAAATAGTCCTAATCTATTGATTCGTGTACATGGACACGAATGTCCCTTTTTTTTTCGTGACACTCAGCACGACTTTCATTATAACCCTAACCCTCACCCTAACCCAAACCCTAACCCTAATCCCTAACAATGATATCATAGGGTTAGGATATCATTAAAAGAGAACTGGCGGCGGGTCCTCGGGCAGCTTTAGCTGGCATCTTCACCAAGAGGCTCATGGGTACTGTAGTATTTACTCTAAAAACGTGGTGCAGGCATGAATTAAAGATACTTCCATTGAAATACATTAGTTTGAAAGTTGTGCTGAGTGTCACGAAAAAAAGGAAATTCGTGTCCATGTACACAAGAGAGCGACCGCACTTTTAGTTATCGAACAGGGAAACTACCACAAAAAGCGTTTCCAAAACATGGACATAGTGCACACCCACTTGTCATAATCCCCCTCATCCACGAACTGCCATTTGCTACACCATTCGATCGTCTGTGCAGCGGTCACTTATATATAATGCCAGTAATGCCAGACTTGTGAAGCTTCTGACAAGTTGATTTTGATGTCCATGTGAGGGTTAAACTGGGGTGACCACACGTCCCGGTTGGACCGGGACAGTCCCCATTTTGAGTCTCGTGTCCCGAGTCGCGACCAAAACCCGTCGGGACGCTAAAGTGTCCCGGTTTTCACGACACAATATGACACTGCCCTGGCACAGAGCCACCATAGCCTACATTATCTTATTATAGCACAATAAGTTAAAGTATACAGCGAGTTTACGTGGGTGTGCGTGTGTGTCTGCAAACACGCTGTCGGCCTGTCAGTGAGCCTGTGCTCTACGGCTAATGTTACAATGTATCGTTACGTTCCATTTGCGGTCGCTTTGACAATGATTCACAACTATTCTTATTTTCGTGGGATTATACACTAATTTAAACATACTTTTGAATATTATATTCCATTTCTGTCAAGTCTAGGTGCCACTCAATTCTATAGACTGGACCTTTTAAGGAGAGCAATGGTAGAACGTGAGTGACAGTTTATTGATGAGGTTCAATAAACTGACACACATTCTGCCATTGCTCTTCTGGTCTCACAGCAGCTCCATTCTATTTATGGCTATAGCAAAAATAAAGAGCATCTTTCCTGTTTAATCTCTACTGTGTCTATCAAATAAAAAAAAGCATGAAACATGCCTCAAAAATAAATCTTAAATTAAGTGAAAAAAAAATAAAGAACAAGAGAAAACCAACTTGTTAATGACAACATCACAAGATAATTAACATGTTATTTTGTCATAACCAACTTGGATATGACAAGACAATGTATTCATTAATTTGTTATCTTGACAAAATTATTAAATAACAAGATAGTATCTTGCTATCAACCACAAAACTAACATAGTAAACCACTTGTGGCAGCTTCCAAAATTGTTCCATAATAATTTGGAATTAATAAAGCACAACAGTTTGTTTAAAATTCATCAAAAGGTTTGAAACGATCTTGGTCAATATCACATTATTGGGAATTCTGAGACTTTATAATAAGCAACTGTTTGCCATTTGGTCAACATTTTATCAGTTGAAGCCCACCCCAAGAATTTTTTTCATGTGTTCATACACCACATAGGAGATGCTGACCGCTGGGATGACCTTGAGGAAGTTTGGTGTGAGGCCACGGTATAACCCTGGCACACCTTCATGGTGCATGATGTGTTCAAACTGCCCCAACATGGATAGTCTTTGCTGACCCTCACATATGGCTAGGAGAGGAAGGAAGAAAATTGTCATGTGATTTGATGGGAATATTGGACTTATTTGACCATTACAGTTCAATGTGCAGGTTGGCATCACCAGTTCATGAATGTGTGGAAAGTGGGGAGCAAATCAATGTTATTTTCTCTTCTTTTTTCTTTTTCTTTTCTTTTTTCTTTGCACAACTAATTTTTGAAACACAGCATACATGCTTAGACTAAAATACTAAGTTCAATGTGACCTAACTTGTCGGAAGACAAACGCTAGAGCAAGAGAAGATGAGGGATGTGAGATGAGGGTAAGAACTAACTAACTAAACTATAAGCAAACTACAGAGGACAAGTATGCCGAGGAAACAACAATTTCAGGTTTAATCAGTCTCAAGGCTCTTCACTTTCCACAATGTGATTCTACTTCACTCAAGTTTGTATCTTTTTTTACCTCTAGATAATTCCTTCCTTTAGATCAGGGGTGTCCAAACTACGGCCCGCTAGCCAACTGCGGCCCACGGTCCAGTTTTTATTGGCCCGCAGCCAGTGTTGCCAGATTGGGCAGATTGGGACCCCATCTTTTGACTTAGTCGGGCGGGGGAAAAAAGCCTTAGGCGGGCAGTTAAAATATGGGCTACTTTTAACGAGATTGGTGTGAAAACAAAAACCGCCCAATCATACATTTTATCAACTACAATTAAAATGTTAAATTGCTGTCTCTGTTATGGCTTGAGGAAGGATTGGTCTGGACCCAAAAATGCAGAGTTGTAACTGAGGTTTATTCCAAACAAAGTCTCAACAGAAATCGCCTTTACAAGGGAAACATGTTCTAAGAAGGTTAGCCAACAAAAAGAGTCTTCACAAAAACAAAGTACCAACATAAAATCTCCACAAGGGGAAAAACCTACTAGTAATCCCAAAACGGGAAAAGAACAAACGAACCACCGGATCGTGGAGAGGGGCAAGGAATCTGCTCAGAGACATGTATCTGCGGGAAGTACAAAGGATCATCTGGCACAGGAAAGACCGAGCAGTTGGCTTAAGAAGCCGGCCAAACGAGCTAATAGCCAGCAGGTGTGTCTCGTGAACTGCCCTGGAGCACCGGCCCCGCCCCTCTCCACTCACCTGAAAAAAAGGGAAAGGTGGGGAACACAAAACAAGACATAAACCACCACAGTACCCTCCCCCTAATGGACGCCTCCTGGCGTCCTACCAGGCTTACCCGGGTACCTAACATAGAAATCTCGCAGCAGATGTGGATCGAGGATGAGGGAGCCATTGACGCTCCTCGGGACCGTACCCCTCCCAGTCAACCAGAAACTGAAAGCCGCGACCCCTCCTGCGGACGTCCAAGATTTCCTTTACCGTGTATGCTGGATGATCATCGATGATGCGGGGAGCTGGCGGTAGCGTAGCAGGGGGCTGAAGGGGACTGTTTGTGACCGGCTTGAGTAGTGAGACGTGGAAAACCGAGTGGATCTTGAGGGCGGCTGAGTCGGACGGCGCTGGGGTTGATGATCTTTTCGATAGGGTAGGGGCCGATGAATCGAGGAGCCAGC
>OMKI01010239.1:25237-38558 GCA_900302315.1 Phycis blennoides | reverse complement strand
CCGGTGGACATAGCAATTGTATATTGAGAGATCCGCCGGCGTACGTTTGCACTGCTGCTCCAAAATAAAGCATCTTGACTTAACCAGCTGTGAGAGTTTTCCTGGTAGGGAACCCTGTGGCATCGACAACGCCACAACTGGTTAAGTCAAGATGCTTTATTTTGGAGCAGCAGTGCAAACGTACGCCGGCGGATCTCTCAATATACAATTGCTATGTCCACCGGCGTCTGCTCCAATACACGAGGTTTCGCACACTGGCGTCGCCGCGGGCCCAGCTCTGGCTCCGTAGTCAACCCGTGTGCTCGGGTCCGGCCTCCCGGGTCCAGCACGCTACTGTGTTTTATAAAGGGAGAGAGTGATTAGCGCAATGGAATCCAGGTGTGCCAATCATTCTCACCTGGCGCGGCTCTCCCGAGCCCTCTCCACAGCTCCCCCTTGCGGCTGATGCACCACGCCCCCCCACACCCCCACTGACCATCAACGGTGCTGCTGTGGAGAGAGTGAGCAGCACCAAGTTCCTGGGGGTGCATCTCACTGAGGACCTCTCCTGGAGCAGCGCCTCTACTTTCTCCGCAAACTTCGAAGAGCGAGAGCATCTGCCCCCATCATGTGCTCCTTCTACCGGGAAACCGCCGAGAGCATCCTGACCAGCTGCATCAATGTGTGGTATGGCGGCTGCACTGCATCCTGCAGGAAGTCCCTGCAGCGCATAGTGAGAGCAGCTGAGAAGATCGTCGGTGCCCCCCTCCCCTCCCTCCAGGACATCTACAATACACGCCTGTCCCGCAAAGCACTCAGCATTGTGGGTGACTCCACCCACCCCACCCACTGCCTCTTCCATACTGTTTATACTGTTTATACTGTTTATATATATTCACTTAAAAAAATTATTTTGTATTCCTATTTTATATCTATTTTTTTTTTTTATATTTGCATTTGTGTCTTACACCAGGGATCAAGGGAAACGGCATTTCGGTTTTTGTGTATGTCCTGTACATTCATGAAAACTGACAATAAAGTTGTCTTGACTCTTGACTTGACTCTTGACTCTTAATGTTTTTTGTGTAGTCCTGTTTTGCTTTCCTGATGCCACAGGACAGGCTGGCTCTCGCTGTTCTCAGGCCATTTCCATCCCTGGCTCTGAAGGCTTTGTCTCTGGCCCTCAGCAGCTGATGGACAGCCCCTGTCAGCCATGGCTTCTGGTTAGCCTGAATGATGATGGTCTTTGTGTGGGTCACATCATCAGAGCACTTACGGATGTAGGAGAGGACAGTCTGTATAAGCTCCTTATTGTCTGTGTGGTTGTTGTATGTGGCTGCTTGCTTGAACATGCCCCAGTCTGTTGTTGCAAGACAGTCCTTGAGAGCAGGCCTGGACCCCTCCGGCCACACAGTTATCTCTTTTCAAACCGGTTTTTCGACTTTCACTGTGGGCCTATATGCTGGCATTAGGGGAAGGGGGAGGCCTTGTATGCTCCTTTGTGTGGAGTGTAGACCAAGTCCAAGGTGTTTTCCCTTCTTGTTGGGAAATTGACATGCTGATAGAATTTTGGTAGGACTTAAGATCAGCATGATTAAAATCTCCAGCGAGGAGATGAACAACTGTCGGTTGTTCACTGAGGGCCTGATACAGTTCACAAAGTGCCGCATTCCTGTCACTGTTGCTGGAGGTTGGAGGGATGTATACCACGGGAGCCGGGCCTATATGAGAGCGACATGTTGAACCTGGTGAGGAATAGGGCCCAACGAGCCTTGCGGGAGTTCAGTCGCTTGGCGGATTGGATATATTCCAGGTTCTTATGGTCTGTCCACACAAGGAATGGCTGTTTGGTACCCTCCAACCAATGATGCCATTCCTCCAGGGCCAACTTCACCGCCAGGAGCTCTCTGTTGCCGAAATCATAATTTCTCTCGGCGGGGATCAGACGCTGAGAGAAAAAGACACAGGGGTGAAGCTGGGAGAGATGGACGTTGAGTGAAACTAACATTTCTCAGTCTTAACAAAAAATGAGTTCTCCAAGAGCCGCTGCAGAACCGCCTGGACGTGGTGTACATGTTCCTTCATGGTCTTGGAGAATATCAATATGTTGTTGATGTAAACAAATACGTGTCTGTCCAACATGTCCCACACGACATCATTGACCAACACTTGGAAGATGGCTGGGGCGTTGGTGAGGCCAAAGGGCTATTACGAGATACTCGTAATGCCCAGTGGGGGTGTTAAATGCCGTCTTCCACTCGTCTCCATCTCGGATGCAGACGAGGTGATAGGCTTTGTGCAGGTCCAAGTTTGAGAACACGGTGGCCCCTTCCAAAAGCTCGAGGGCCGAGGAGATGAGAAGGAGGGGGTAGCGGTTCTATACCATGATATCATCTAGTCCTCGATAATCATTGCATGGTTGCAGGGTCTTGTACTTCTTCTCAACAAAGAAAAACCCTGCGCCAGCTGGAGAGGAGGACTGGCAGATTATGGCTGCTGCCAGGGACATGTCTATATAGACCTCCATGGCCTTTCTCTCGGGGGCAGAAAGGGAGTACAGTCAGCCTCTGGGAGGTGCAGACCTGGGCTGCATGTCTATGGCGCATTCGTAGGGGCAGTGCGGCGATAAAGAGGTGGCCTTACCTCTCTGAAGTCGAGGTATTCAGACAGTACAACTGTCAGGTCAGGAGCAGCACTGGGGCAGGCATACAGGAAGGCTCCGCCAGGAGCCTTCCTGTATGTTCTAAGACTATGCGCCATTTTCTTAAAAATTTTCGGGATGTTTGCTTTAATTCGCAGGTTTGGGAGGTTTACCATGGAGCTAACGTCTTGTTTTGTTACCTTCTTTTTTATAGGTGCAATAGAGTTGAGTTTCATTCACAGTGAGCCTGCAGTACTATCAAAAAGATGATCAATTTGTGAGGTATTAAAGTTAGCAAATTCCTCAGGTGAATTGAGACATGACATTGAGTTTAGTGCTGATGGAATTACTTCCTTAATGTAGCTATAGCATATTCCATTGATAATTATTTGTTTTTGATTTTGTTGTTTATGTAAACAACACCAATATATTCTAGACTCTCACTGATAAGAGGCATTTTTCCAGCTAAGTATGAACTTCTGTAAAGAAAATAATTAATACAGAGCTAAAAGCAGTTGGATAAAGTAGGATAAGGACAATTACATAATTTCCAACTATACTGTCTTTATTCATCAATAGCATCAAACAAACTCTTAAACTCTTTCTTATACTCTTTCTTAAATCACATTCAATTGGCAAACACCTGTAGAAGAGAAGCTGAAAGATATAACAACAACAATCAGACACATCATGTAAGAATACCACATCCCTGCTTCTAGAGGGAACACTCTTTATAAAACTGGTGTTGCTGGGGGAACCAGAGGGTGGATATCTGAGCCAATTAATTTACTGAGAGCTTCAGGACTCCTCCAGCTCCACCAGCACCCCATCACAGTCCTTTGGGTGGAGGAAGATCACCGGTTTGCCGTGAGCGCCGATCTGTGGCTTGGCTGATAGGGTTCGGATGTTTTTCGCCTCCAGGTCTGCGATCGCCAAGTTTATGTCTTTGACCTGAAACAACAAATACGAAATTATACATCAATTAGGCTATACATTATAGCCTAATTGGTCTGTGTGACGGTCCCCTGACTGTTAATAGATCATGTCCTGTGCTCTATTGTAGCAGGTACCTGGCAGGCGGAGTACCATTGATGATAGTTGAGAGCACCTAAGTCCCGGTGCTCTCCAACTATATAACCCCGCCTACCTGGAGCCTGCCTCTCTTCCCTTGATGCCTTTGTTGTTTCGTTCGCAGACACATAACGTCTTCTTTTCGCATTGCGGCTACGCTCATGCATACACTCACCCACACTGCTGACTTTGCTGATAATCACACCTCGTTGTACCTTCGGTTTATGTTTTGATTGATTTATTATCCTTAGTGAGAATAAATCATTTGTTAAATTGCCATTTGTCTGCGTTTCCCAATCTTTTGTCATGGCTGTAGAGCCAGGTCGTCTGTAGCAGCCAAGCTGACTTACCTCAATGCAGATGTGGTGCAACCCCCCCGACTTGTTCTTCTGTAGGAAACCAGAAATCGGGCTCTTCTCCCCCAGAGGATGGAGAAGTTCAAGCTTTGTGTTTCCTAGCTCCACGAAAACCGTGTGGACCCCGTGTTCTGGCAAAGTCAGCTTGTCACTGACCGTCGCGCCCAGGACGTCTCGGTACAGCGCCGTAGCCTTCTCAAGGGATGGGACAGCGATGGCGATGTGGTTCAGCCTACCCAACTTCCACAGGGGGCCGGGGACCTTCGAACGAAAAGATGCTGAAATTGAATGCCCCCTGCTGAGCAGATTGTGTCTGGTACACCGCAACAGACCTGCAAAATCAACAACAAAATTGAAATTTAAGTATAATTGCGGAACGTCATTATATTGCAACACATTTTATTTAATGCAACAAAAGTTGCATTAAAATAGTCCTTCTTGCAATAGATGTTACACCGAGGCAGGACTGGTCAAAACTATCCGTGAAACTAATGTTTCAAAGCGAAGTCTACCATAAACACCGATATTCCAATTTCGAATGGATAAACGTGTGCATTATATGTATGGTAATAATATGAACGGCCTGGCTACCTGCAACCTTCAACACGATCGACGCCATATTTCAAACTGCTGTTTACGGTGGTGTCACCCGGAACCTTGTCTCTCAACACAATTCCTGGGGGGTCGCTTTGTGTGTAACACACACTCACATGTCCCCATAGCCTGCCCCCATGTGAGCAGGAAGATGGCTACTTCAGGAGAAGTGTTGGGTCTGCTGGGGGACTGTTTGAACAGACTAATTGATGACACTGCACACCCAGAGAAGTTTCTAAGGTAAGGTAATACAGTCTACGTTTGGCTGGAATAGAAAAGCGTTGCTTTATTTAGCCATAGTTCGGCAGAAAACAAACCGGCGTTGAGTCTGCTAGTGTTAGCTATGGGTAGCTAGCTAGCTAGTTACACTAGTTGCAGAAAGCACACCTGTTTGTATTCTATATTATGCTATATTATGATGTATGTATGATACAAGTTAAATAGATGACATATCATGTAAGCTTACATTTGCAGCTGTATAGAGAAGTTGCGAGGACATGTTTCAATACCTTGCTGACGTCAACGACACCCACAGAAATCGATAAACTCAAACAAGACAGTTTTCTCTTTGCAGTCTTCAAGATGATGTGGCAGCAGACTTTACGTCGATCGCCAAGACCCTGTACGATTTCAACAAGACAAACGAGTCTGCCGACTGCAAAGGCAGCCCGCTTGCCGAGCTGGTTGTTGACTGCTTCGACGAGGAGCAGATCTGGCAGGAGCTGGAGCTCCAGAACCGCATCGTGTTGACTCACTTTGAGATTAACGTCCACAAAGCTGCTGAAGATAACGCGTTAAGTCTTATTGAAAAAACAAAAGAATGTGTAGGTAATCGAGAGGAAGACGTGGCAGCAGATGAGATTGGGGATGATGATGAGGAGGGAGAAGAGACACCTGCGAAGAGGCCTCGATGGGAAGCTGTGAAGAGCCAGGACTCAGACATGGAGGAGAACTCCGACTTGGATACATTTGAGAAGCAAAACAAGCCGGCGGTGGTGGCGAAGAAAAGTTTTTCTGAAGAGGTGTCAGAGGTGGACGATAGGTTTTTCAAGGTGTCAGAGATGGAGTCTTTCCTTGATGACATGGATAAACAAGAGGGCAAGGAGAAGGAGGATGGCATAGACTATTTCCAAGACTTGCCCTCTGACAATGAAGGAGAAACTTTCAATCTGGAGAAACCGATCTCTGCAAAGAAACAAACCAAAATAAATTCTGTATGTATCTAGTGCCCTTTGTCAACCATTCACATTGCAATTATTACAACTCTTATTTTTCTTTTTATACTTGCATCAAGATGGCACAAGTAATTTATGTTCCTTTTATCCTAATGAATAAGACATTGTCTCTTGTGTTTTTGCTTCCAGCTGAAGAGCGCCAGAAACCTCAAGTACAAAGACTTCTTTGATCCTGTGGATGGAGTGGCACCTTGCACTGGAGATCACCATGTCGACAGCATGGATGAGATGCAGGAGGACGAAGAGGAGGCAGATGTGGAAGAGGATGACTCTGTGTAAGTGATTTAAAAATGTATATCAGAAATGCTATCTATATTACCAAAGTATCTAGTGCTCGAATATTCAAATATTTTGATATTTGTTTGTTGGGTAGGTATTCAAATCTCAATTCAGTATTCAAATGCTTAGTTGTTTTTTTTGTTAGTTTTTTTTATGATAAAATAAAGTATTTTTAAATGTGTCTATGCTTAATGCCGAACCACAGGTAGAAGCTTAGGTTACATTTCGTCTGAATTGTTGGAATAATAGTCTTCAAAAGCACTTCATAAATGCACAATATCAATGCAAATTGTTGATATTATTGTGCATCTAGGGCTGCAGAAGAGGGCCAGTCCAGAGAGAGTCACAAAAAGGTGACGTTTAAACTCTCCGAGGAAGAGAACAGCGAGGGAGAATACACTTTTGGTGGGAAGTTGAGCTTGGATAAAGAGGAACCCACGTCTTTGTTTGAGAAACGTCAACAAAAGGTGAGGAGAATTAAAATAGGTTTCTACCTTTTGATCTGTTAAAACATGACATCATGAAGCGCGCACACACACACACCGTTCTCCTGTCGTGTCTTGTTCGGAACTCAGAACTCAGAAGAAATGTATTGCCAAGTAGGTTCGCACCTACGAGGAATTTGTCCTGGTGGTTCGTGTGCATTGAACAAACGACAAACAACAGCACAAACAACACAAAACACAACACAACAAAACAACACCAACACCAACAATAGACAGTACAAACAACAAGCAACAGTAACAGTAAGTTCGGAATCACAACACCTGTTTGCTCCTGAAATAAGATAATTTATCGATCCAAGATTGGAAATTCAGAATTTGTGCATTTGTTAGTGATTTGTTACTACATTAAAGTTGACATTGACTATTGGTGTGTGTTTACATTTTTACCTCACTCAGTGAGGTGACCAAATCAATAAATATAGATAGAAAGATAAAGTATGTCTTCATGTATCAAGATCCAGAGGATATAAATATGGTCTGGTGGTCAGTGTTATTGATTGGTGGTCAGTGTTATTGATTGAGATGGGGATACATTACATTACATTCTGACAACAGTAATGGGCTGGCAGCAACAGTAAAGGCCTCATCAAAAGGGCTAGGATCCTTCAAAATACAATGTTTCAATGCTGGATTTGCAATGGCTCTCCTAGATGGCTGAGAAGATCCGTGAGTTGGAGAAGGTGGCACTGTCAGACAAGCCCTGGCAGCTGGCTGGGGAGGCGACAGCCCAGACCCGCCCTGAGAACAGCATCCTGGCAGAGAATGTAGACTTCGACCAAACTTCCAGAAGGGGTAGGTGCATTCTTGCGGGATGTCAATCGCTTGAGGTTCCCACAATGTTTTTTTCTAAAGCAGTTCTTTCAAAACTATATATGCATGGGATGTGTTTTTTTTTTTTTTATATTTTTTACATTTTTGTTAATCAAACATTGTCTCAATGTTTGATTAACAATATACATTGAGACTTTTTAATTGTCTCACTTTTTTGGACATGTTAATGAGTGATTTGTTTTGTATTGTATAAAAAAAGGTGCGTCATGGCATGAAAACATCTGAGTCAACGTATATGCTGTACTTGATTTCACTAGGCTGTTTGTGGTCATCCGGTTACTTGTGGGGTGTTTAACTTTAAATCTTTCTCTCCTCTTTAGCGCCTGCTATCACAGAGGAGACCACACTGCAGCTGGAGGACATCATCAAACAGAGGATAAAAGATCAGGTGAGAACTGCTATGAGATCTGCAATGAGTTTTTTTCAGCAGCCACAACTTTTATCCAAAGAGACTTACTTAGGCTGACAACGATCAAAGCATTCAATCAACATTCGAGTAGCTACAATAAAAGTTCTAGTGCTGCACACGCTCGTGTGGACATAGGGCAGACTAACCATAAGAATCAGAAATACAATGCTAGTATTTTTTCCTTTTTTTTTCTTTTCCTACAACGCTATGAAAACAGTGAAGAATGATACCACGCTATGGGAACATGCTGGTCTACATGTGGTTATAATGCCTCTGATGTAAGTCCTCTGGTGTAAGTCCTCTGATTTAAGTCCTCTGGTGTAAGTCCTCTGATGTAAGTCCTCTGGTGTAAGTCCTCTAATGTAAGTCCTCTGATGTAAGTCCTCTGGTGTGCTTTGGTCTGCTCAGGTGTTTGATGACGTTGTGCGGAAGGACAAGCCCAAGGAGGAGGCGTTCCTGTACAAGAAGAGGTTGACTCTGGACCATGAGAAGAGCAAGCTGAGTCTGGCACAGATCTATGAACAAGAGTTCATCAAACAAACACAGGTAACCCCCTCATTTGTGCATGAATGATAATGAATCACATTTTGCGTTCATATGGTGCTTTTCAGGGTACTCTTAGTATTTAGTAGCTCCCATTGCTGTAATTTAGTGCATACGAACATCCCTGTTTCGAAAGTTTCGATTCTGTGTTTACACGCCACTGCACATGCTTGCAGACTTGGAGACTGAGGCGCGTAGTTAGAATTCTGTGCAAAGACGGTGTGCTATTGGCAGTGTGATGCATCTGAATTCAGAGTGCAGACAACATGCAACATTTCAATAAGTCGTAAGTAAGTCGACCCGGGGTGGGGGGTGTTTTTGAACTGGTTTGAATGCAGCCTAGCCAGGGCAGTTAGTATGTGCTTGCTGGACAAAACCAAGATACAGCAATGAGACAATAGATAGAATCAATTGATGGCCAACTGTCTAATTTTGGAAGGCATCTACACCGACAATGTCAACATTTAACCTGGGGTCAACAAACCGTCCAAATCCTTTAAGAATCAGTCTATTCCAATACCTTTTTTTTCTTACTGTGCTTCTGGTGTTCTTCGTGGAATACATTTTTTAATGAAGCCTTTATTGTTTTCTGTTTTCAGCAAAAGACAGAGGTTGAGGAGAACTCAGCCAATGTAGAAATCAAAAAGATGATGGATACGCTCTTCCTGAAACTGGATGCCCTCTCCAACTTCCACTTCACCCCTAAACCTGTAAGTACTACAGGGTTTCCCACAAAAATAGTTTTGCGAAGGGGGAAATGCTTCGAGCAAGCGGCAAGCAATAGTGTTGGGCTCTACCCTAAATTTCTGTCAGTTGTGGGTTAAAAAAATTGCAAAATTGCAACCAGATCAAACTGGTAATAGAGGCCGGATGTAGCCAACACTGGAAAGTGTTTTGACACCCCCCAAAAAAGTGTTGTGTTTAAGCACATGTGGATAGCTTAGCTATATGTAACAGGCCAGATGGATTCCCCGAACCAATCAGAGATGCCTTGATTGAAATTGAATCGGGTGATTTGAACTGAATAAAAAATTAGGCAGGCAGTCTAAAAGAAAAATTGCCTCCTGCACAGTCAACTAAAAACGGATGTTCTTACATTTCATGTTCTCATACCAGATGGATGACTTTACAAATGACGCTTAAAATTGTAGCTCTGAGATCACATAGGTAGGCAAAAGATATTGCAACAGCACATGTAGGATCTAATGAGAGCTCTACAACTAAAATATGTTGTGGGTAAACAATCCACAATGGTAAAAAAAGAAGCTTTGATGAGCTGTGCTGTTTACTCTATACTCACGCTCAGTAATAAAGTGATCTTCAGCAGGGAACGAATGGGACAATCGGCGGTCCAAGTAAAGCGGTAAACTGAAAAGTGAAATGTCAAAATGTTGCCATTGAAGCTGCTGTCTAGCGGTTTACACCACTAGATCAGCGGTGACTTTGACCGCTGAATTGGCCTCCCTGCTTTTCATCGTTTAATTGCGGATGGCTGTTTTCATACTTTGCATGCTTTGAGGACATTTCCGTACACAAACAACACAAATCACAACAGGCAGGGATTACACACATGCCCAATTTTCTCCATACTGTAAATAGTGGATTTGTTTGTAGAGGTCATTTAAGTTAGTTTCAGTAATTATTTCAGATTATTTTTCAAAGTGTACAAATCGCTGACATTTTCTCTTGAATTGTGCAGTATCAATACAAATCTAAATGATAAAATGAGGTACAAAATTATAGCAAAATAGTACATATTCCTGTAAGAAAATAAATAATGATGTGTGTAATAATGAATGTAGTTGTAGTGTGGTTCAAAGAGCTTCCAGGCCTCTGGTGTTAATGAGATGCAAAACTCACGCTTCACTTCCTGTTTTCTCTCAGGCCATTCCAGAGATTAAGGTTGTGTCCAACCTCCCCTCCATCTCCATGGAGGAAGTGGCTCCTGTTAGCGTTAGCAATGCTACGCTCTTGGCCCCAGAGGAGGTCAAGGTAGGTCACTCGGTTCAGCTCAGTCAGTGTTTCCCAACCTATGGGGTCATGGGATGGTCTTGTAAACTGTAGATATTTTGTGAAGCAGTCTAGATTCAGAAAGATTATGAGATTATAAGAAATGGTTTTGGTCGCTCAACCTACTACTGCGCTGTAGGCAATACACCTAGTTGCGACCCGGGTTTGATTCCCACCAGCAGTCCTATGCTATTTGTCATTCATCTTACACCTACTATCCTTTCTCTATCAACTTTCCGGTCCATAAATGCAAAACATAACTAAATAACTAAAAAATAAATGTTTCAGAGGTGTCGTAAGGATTCTTTGTGGGAAGCACTCAGTGAAGTACTAATGCTCCGGTCAATGATAATAATGTACTCCTCTGACCACAGGAGAAGAACAAGGCAGGAGATGTGCTCGGAGACTCAGAGAAGACTATGACAGACAAGAAACGGCAGAGACGTAAGATGAAGAAGGTGAAGCAGGTGAGGATTAAGGAGAAAGCGAGACAACAGAAACTGAAAGACGCCAGCGGCACCGAGGGGAACAAGAAGCTGTCCAAGACCCAGGTGGCCGAGAAGCTCAAGAAGATTACCATGGGTGGGAAAGCAACCATACTCAAGGTCAGTGTGGTGTTGATGGTGTCTTGATATTATCTTTGAAGAGTATCGTGTTGGTTATATTATCTTTGATGACGTTCATGAATGCAGAATTTCCATTATCGCAGTAACAAAGTGTCTTCATTGTTAGTGTTTTAGAGCTAAAAGCTAGGCTCATGTTGTTTGAGTGTGAGAGCTGAATGCTAGTTTTGTGTTCCAGGATGAGGGGAAGGACAAGGCTTTGCGGTCGTCCCAGGCTTTCTTCTCGCAGTTGCAGGACCAGGTGAGGAGTCAGATCAAAGACGCCAAGGGACAGAGAGCCAAGAAGAAGAAGGAACTGTCTGCCAGCAAACTCAAGTTGTGAACAGAGCAGATGGAAAACGTATCTCACAGTATAGATTTATTTTGTATAAAAACACTGCAATCTATTTCTTAGTCAGTACTTGTAGTAAATGTTTTTTCTTCAAAATAATTGATGTTTTTGTTTTTCAAATAAATTGCTGATTCAGAAGTCAGAAAGATGTTTATTGCCAAGTAGGTTTGCACATACGAGGAATTTGACTTGGTGGTTTGTGCGCGAAAGTAAACAATCAACAAACAACATTCATTTTGAATAGTTGATGACATTGAATAATTCTGTTGAGATTCAAAGTAATAATGTCAAAGATTTTAATTTGAATGTCTGTTAAGTCATTATCGCCATGAGATAACACAATGGTGATTGAGCCTATGGCTCAATTTGCAGTATTATGAATGTCACAAACTAGGGGATGGTATTGGTGGTGATATTCCCTGGACAAATCACAAGTGGCACACGCTTAGTGATGTTTTCTCCATCACCCAGCTGGCGTGTTCCCCCAGAGAGATCTGGGGCCTGTTTCAGAAAGCCTGAATGCTGGCTTGAGTAACTCTGAGCTGTCAAACTCAGAGTTTTGGGTTTCAGAACAGGGGATAGCAGTAAGTTCAATCAAGTGAGATGAACTGAGTATGTTCAGCCTGAGTAAAGCTTGTGCACGAGGAGAGTATAAAGCCTGCATCAATGGAACACCGACAATACGATTCCACCAGCTGGAGAAAAAAAGGCACGATCCTCCTATTTCTCCCCAGTGGAGTTAGAAATATTAATGACTGCATATGCAAAATATGAGATGACATTTAAGAAAAAAAGCAACACAGTAGCAGCCGCAAAAGAACGTGAGCAGGCTTGGCAGAAAATTGCTGACCGAGTAAATGTGTGAGTATTGAAAAACAAAAGTTTTATCTCGAGTGTTCCACTTTTTTAACATTAATATATATGCATACATAGATGTAGATATCTATATCTATCTACCGATATACTGTAGGTGTGTGTGGTTGTGTGTAGCCTATATATATATACATATATATATATACATATATAATGTGTGTGTGTGTATATGTATATGTACTGTGCTAAAGTTTTAGGCAGGTGTGAAAAAATGCTGTAAACTAAGGTTGCTTTCACAAATAGAAATGTTAATAGTTTATTTTCATCAATTAACAAAATGCAAAGTGAATGAACAGAAGAGAAATAATATAAATATAATGTATAATATATAATAAAAAATAAATGATAGATTGTGCAGTAGGCTACGGTAACGTTCGAACAGATAATCATCAGGGAACGATAAAACCTCCAAGCGGGGTCTGATCACTCTCCCCACGGAGATTTCTGCGGAGTATTTGCGCTTCGATGTCAACTGGCTCTTCAAGAAAAGGACACGCCTTGTCTGACACGTCCTTCAGTCTGCAGCTAAAGAGGAGAAACTCAGGCTTAGTGGAAGAAAACCTGCCAGCGACTAGGTTAGCTTCACGGAGTATGCTGCCGCAGTAATAGACTCGGAGTTAAGCTGAACTGGCTTTGTGAAACCGAAAACCCTGAGTTTCCTTCAACTCTGACTCAACTAACTGAGTTTTCACTAAACCCGCTTTCTGAAACAGGCCCCAGGTCTCTGCTGGTGTTGCCAGTAAACGTTGTGAACTGCTAATGTCACACAGTAGTAGGTAGTTAACACATGTGTTACCTACCCGAAGTTCTGTAGACCATGTGGCGCAATGCTAGCGCATCTGACACCAGATCAGAAGGCTGTCTGTTCGAATCACGGCACGGTCAGCTTATCTCCAATCAGCAAATCTCAGTTTTTTCTGACAAATGTACTTCTTGTGAGTCGCTTTGGATAAAAGCGTCTGCCAAATGCCCTAAATGTAAATGTAAATGTATTTCTAAATGTAATATATTTTTTGCACACCGTGGTAACATTGTCCACA